>CAHIKZ030000391.1:1682500-1765000 GCA_903632075.3 Acanthosepion pharaonis
GTAAATGGGCAACTCAATAATTTTTTTTTAATATAATGTATGAATTCATATTTTTCTGTATTATCAGTATAGAACGTTTTTTATATATATATATATATATATATATATATATATATATATATATATATATATATATATATATATATATATATATATATATATATATATATATATTAGTTAGTTAGTTATTTATGCAAAAACTATGTAATCCGCATGGGTAGACCCAAGGAGGATGATATCCGGAGAGCTCAATGTAAAATTCAGAGCCGATATGTTTGAATAAAAACAGACCACTTTAAGGTTCCATGTAATAAGTTATTTCACCACAACCCCTTTAACAGGGCTCTGGATCATCAGACTTTACTTTCAAATGTTGAAAAAAGGTTTTTCAATCTTTCGAATTAAAGTCTGATGGCCCAGAGCCCTGTAAAAGGGGTTGTGGTGAAATAACTTATTACATGGAACCTTAAAGTGGTCTGTTTTTATTCAAACAAAAATATATATATATATATATATATATATATATATATATATATATATATAAATCATATATAGAGAGATATAGAAATATTTAGGGGGATTTGAAATAACCACCATCCCAGAAGCTCCTACCAACAGAAGATCATTCTGTTATCATCGAGCAGATTGGGACTCATTGCCTGATTGCCTTCGTGATATCTCTTGACGTTTTTAATAATCCCGTTCAAAAATGGCCATCTGAGATCTCCCTCTGGGCGATGCTTTCATTCTAGTATGGAAATACCAAGTTAAACCGCGGTTATCCTTGGTTCTCACTTGCATGCTTGGCCAATATAGCTCACAATAATCAATTCTTCCGGCTGTACTAGAGCGACAAGTCTGATTGCAACAGACATCTCTTTTTCTCTGCTCGTAACGAGTGAAAGCCTGTCCTCTGTTATGATTTTTTGTGTATATACTGTATATAACTAGTGAGTTAGTCAAAATGACTTAATTCCATTTCTAGACTACCAATAGAAGATTAACCAATCAGATGTATCCGTCGTGTATAAAGGCGGCCATCTTTGTTTACCCTACCGGAATGACCAGAGCCAACTTGTGAGGCGAACATGACAGACGGAAGAACTACGCTCTGCTGCGATATCCACTGCGAACCTAAACTACGCTTTCCTACTGTCTTCGAAATATTCACTGCCAACCTCTGGATTCTATACTCGAGGACGACCGTCATGAAAATGTCTAACATCCTCAATATAGCGAAGTTACTGTTTGCTGTTCTAATGAAACAACGTATAACATCTCGCAAGTTTGTTTCTAGAAATTATTGTCGGCTCTGCAAGTGTGAGTTGAACAAGAAAAAATCATCAATCCATCCTTTATTCAATTAATTCGAAGTTCTAACATCCATAGAAGATAAGGGTGAAAGTTTTGCCGGGAAATTCCCATCCAACTCAACACCCGACTAACCTGGAATACCCACATCTGATTCCCTTACTAGAACTGATGTTCTACTGAGTGGTATGTGCATAACCCCATCGCTGCTCTCGGATGTCATTTCTAAATTATACTGCCATAAGGCAGTTCGAAGTGACAGGATACCAACTATCGTCCTAAAGAAATGTGCTCCAGAGCTGCTCTCATTTCTCTCCAAACTTTGTAACTATTGTCTCACTTCTTTCCAACTTGTTAGAAGTTCTCTTCCGTAGTCCTTATTTAAAAGAAAAAAAAAACTCTGGAGAGCAATCTGACTCCTCTAACTATCGACGTATCAGTCTCCTACCGCGTTTCGGCAAATTCTTCGAGGCTTTAATCAATGCTGAAGTGGTAAAGCATCTAACCTCAAACGACCTACTCTCTGAAAAACAAAATGGATTCCATTTTGCCCGGTCTACCGCTAACGTGCCAACGACCATTACTGAATATGTATATCAAACTCTTGACAAGAACGGCGATGCACGAGCTGTGGCTCTAGATATATCGAAGGTGTTTGACAGGATTTGACATACTGGTCTTCTGCGTAAGCTCAAGAGCTACAGTATTACAGGATGATTGTTTGAATTAATCCAGCCATTCTTATCAAATCGGGAAAAGAACGTCATTCTGAACAGGCTCGTTTCCAGATCTTTCACCCGAACGGGGGTATCCTCCAAGGCTCTATCCTGAGTTCTACACAGATTCCGATCATCAGTGATCTTCCTGATATCATCAGTTCCCAAGTATGCATCTATGCATGTGACACTACCATTTACTATTGTCTCAATAATAAATCCCTTCGCACTGATAAATTAAACCTGGCCGTTGCTCTCGAAAAGGACACCCAATCAGTGGTTAACTGGGGCAGGGAATGGCTTGTAAATTTTAATGCTTCCAAAACTAAATTGCTCTCATTTACCACCACAGAGAAACTTCCCTGCTCGCCATTAGCATGCTCGACTCGAGAAGAGCGCCTCACTCTGCGTTCTTTCAATTGAAATGAAGAGGAACCATTACATTGAATTAAGAGCTGCGATTAAATTTTTTTTTTCACTATGCCATGTCAGGAGGCTTTCTTTTCAAAGTCCATCTTGCACATACAAAAATCTACTACTCGTGGGTGCAGTGAATGTAGTTGACATATTTGGTCTGGTACCCTTGATGTTCATATCGAGGTTCCCGAAAAATTCTAAAGGGAATCTGCAATTCAATCGCTCATCTTGGCATCACAGACGTGACATGATTCCCTCTGTCTTTTCTAAAAATATTTTCATGGTAACTGCTCTGACGTGCTTTTTTCCATAGTACCCCGACTACATGACTTTAAGCGTGCAACTGGATTGTCAAATGTTTACTGTTGAAATAGTCAAATATAACCGCCCCGCCTACTACAACGGTTTCTATTCTCGCACTTTCCGATGGTGGAAGTCCCTTCCTCGTAGTTGCTTTCCTGATAAATTTAATTTTCAAAACTTTAAATGCAACGTCAATCGCCATCTTCTGTTGTCTTGAATCCCGTTAATCTTTTATCCTTTCTTCAATCGCCTCTATACACTGTCTTTTCTCTCACTTTACTTCTCTATAATCCGCTGCATACGAGTGGCATTTCCGCTTTGCTTGGGGTGAAATACTTTAAAAATATCTGGCGAAGGAATATCTCCATAGGAAAACGGCACCTTAGGGTTGTAATCTGTACCACGTGTCTGGGATATAAATTTGGCATCAGCACTTTCTTACTTCTAAAATCTGACTGAAAGTAGGACTGAATACTTTGGTCACTCTATGAGGTGACGTCAATAAGCCGCTCTTTCGTGGCCCACGTGACATCCTCTTCACCAAATGGCTATAATCAACTTTTTTTTTTTTTTTAACTCTACACGAAATTATGAAATCAAAGGATGAGCAATGGAAACCCATATGGCCTTTAATTTTGCGAATATTTTCAAGACAAACTTCGAAGAAATACTACATAAATTTTTCCAAATTCTACATAAATCTTTCCAATAAGTGCACAGCCATGAATATTTTTTGCTGCGATTAATAAATATTTGTTCATCTGTGATTTCTACAAATTTGTGATAGTTTTGCTCAAATGAACATTGCTTGATCAAACATAAAATTTACATCCAGTTTCACTAAATCGAGCGTTGAATGCTTAAACTCTAGACTAGAGTATTGAATGATTCTTCTAATGAACGATTTTGGTTTGTTTTGATTTGTTTTACGGCATATCAACCTCAATGGGTTATTTAATGCCGAAAGCTTTTTTTTTCTGGTAATATTTTGTTTTGTGAAAAATCTATTTCTGGTATTATTTTTCCTTCAAAAATGCATAACTTGTAATATTATTTTCAAAAACGTGTTGCTCTGGTAATATTTGTTTGTTTTTTTTGTTTTATTTTTCAAAAACGTATTGCTGGTAATAGTTTTTTTATTCAAAAATTTATTTCTGGTTATATTTTTTTACAAATTATTCCTGGTACTAAAACATCATTTTTACACTTTTATAATTTTAACCTCAGTTTAGGGTTTAACTATGTCCCCATAGCTGGGACCCTAACAGTTGCTACCACCCTGGGTCTGGGTGGACTTGGGAACACTAGCAATTAAGAGGCGGGCTTACTGTTGGATGTAGTTTACCCTGGACGTCGATGTTGTTTATCGTCTTACCCAGGACGTCTAAGGAACGAAGCTATTTTGTAAACGACCGCCTCACGTATTTTTGTTCCCAACTGTTCTGACTATCCCTATCACATGATAAAATTAAACCCGATATCTCAATATTTGCGCCTAAGACAAATTTGCATGAAGATAAAAGATTTTTGGATGCATGCCAACAATTTCATATGGCATTACGTCAAGCGCGTCTATACCGAGTCTTGATTGAAACAAATAGCCAATGAAATAGGTGAAAGGAAAGATTTTTACCCAAGATCAAAACACCGAAAAGCACAAAAAAAAAGAAAACAAAAAAATCTGAGCGGATCCATTTAGCCATTATCTGGCACTGAAATATTCCTGGCATCGGAATTTTGCTGGCATTTCGAAAGTACTGCACGAGAGCTATGAATAAATCTGGCAAAAATATCCGTGTTTGAAGGGTATTTTTGCCAACCCACTTTTCGTTTCTTTCAAACGAAACCAAAAAAAAAAAAAACAGACACATTTTAATGAATACAAACAGTCACACTCAAACCTCCATTGTGCTTTCTGATCGTTTCACCCCAGAGAACACTGACAGAAACAGGAAACACCTGCTCGTTATACAACAAAATGAATCAAGTAAAAAAAAGGTGGTAATTGTATTGATTCCCATTTGAAATACAGCCCACGATGTACCAAACATGACTTGATTTATGGAGGATAAACAACGAAAGAAGTAAACAAACAATATGGCCCAGGTATGACATCCGACACAATAATATGACATCAACAAACTTGTGAAATATTTTATTCAAAATTATTTTAATTTCGGGAAACATCGTACAAGTACGAAGTAAACATTTTGAAAACTATATCCAGAATCCACCGTACTAACGCCCCACAGAGAGGGAATTAACAAACTATTTCACTGATTGATCTTTCTTAAATAATAAATTAACGTAGGCGCATTTCCGACCATGGAACTTACATTTAGGTTGCATTTTATTAAGACTGGTTGGGTTTTCTTCGTATTTTCGACTTGATTAACACTACAAGAGACAGAGCATTTTTGCAAGTACTTATAATTTAAATTTTTTTTTATATACCTATATGCAATTTTTAAACATAAGTAGAAGACAAACACACTGTTGAAATATTGTTAAACCAAGTAATTTTTTTTCTTCTCTTAAGTCGCGTTCTTTTCTAAGAATTGAAAAATACCGGAAGTGTTACGTCAATCGTTTTGTTTGTTCAATAATAATAATAACAATAAAAATAATAATAATCCTTCCACGTATGTGGAGAATATCCGTAGACAATTGACCACAATATCTTTTCTTGTGGACGACCGTCGCCAAATGTAACTTTTAACGACGTGATAGAGCTAATCATTGCCAAGATTCGTCAATGTTTCACATTCTCATGGTATCTCTCAAAGACAATTTGTTGGAATATAAAACACCACAGGTGTAGAATGAAGATATTACTATCCTCTAGAATTACGACATTCAGACTGATAGGGAAAATAAAGGGAAATTGATAAAACGTAACTAAATACTAAAATATTGAAAACATATGTTTTCTCATAGATTATGCTTTTCCAGCTGATAAAAAAACACATCTGTGAAATCGTTCGAGAAACTAAGTAAAATACAAGAGCACCGAGGCAGAAATCAGTAGAAGGTGGCATATCAAGAAAACAACATTACCTCTTTGCTGTTGGGATTTGAGAATGATGCCAAACAGAGGAAAACAAATATGGGCAACAAATTGCTGGCAGCTGAAAAATATAAGAATGATAGAAATCATCATCTGGTTCTTTTCAAATATTGAGTAGATTTCTCACCACTCCATGACCAAGAAAACATTTTTGTTAATGTCCAATTACATGTTATCTCATCTATTTGCATCTAGTGATATAAACGTTTGTTTATCAATGATTCTGGTTATGACTTAATGTAAAGGCAAAAATAATAATAATAATAATAATAATAATAATAATGAAACGCAATTGATCAGACCCTGAATATATATATATATATATATATAGATAGATAGATAGATAGATAACTAGACTCGTTTCGAAAAACCCTCGAATTTTGATTTGCTAATAATCAAATCAATCTCGAGGTGTGCTGGCTCACTGGTGTATATATATATATATATATATATATATATATATATATATATATATATATATATATATATATATATATATATATATAATATATGATATATATTTATATATATATATATATATAATCTATGATATATATTTGATATGTCCTGGAAGAGGAAATATTTGAACGAAGTAGCTAAGTGGTTTTGGCTACTATAACCAAGTAGAATACGGTAGCAGTAATCGACTGGTACGAGTCGTAGTCGCAATTAAGAAGTGTAGATCAATGGCGTAGTCCAATGTGCGTCGTTATAGACTTAGCTCTCAGACAAAGGCTCTCTGACTTTCCTACACGTCCGTCGGTATTTATGACGGACACTAGTCAATCATATTTCAGTGAGGGGGAAAACAGATGTATGCATATTCCATTATATCATATATATATTTATAATCTATTATATATATATATATATATATATATATATATATATATATATATATATATATAATCTATTGCTCATATAGTGCTGGCGTTAATAGAACAGTGCTGGATGTAGCGTAACATAGCTATTAAGTATATATTAATAATTATGCATATTGTCCTTCACCGATAGCACGACTCGGAGTTTTCATTCACAACTCAATATTCAGGTGCTGAGTATAGACTAACCGTTACGTAATTTAAAAAAGGACTAGCAATGTTGGCGTAGATCGATTTTATACTGTTATAACAAGTTTTTTCATTTTTAAATTATATGTGGATTTTAGCATAAATGGAATTAGTATATATATGTAAAACAAAATTCACGTTGTGAATATTAATTTTTATTATTAAAAGGCATATTACTTGTTCATTTCTTATTTTCATATATAAAAGAAAGCGTAATTTAACAAAAAAATACACCGTATTTTCTATTAATATTTAATCTAAATCAATGTGTTTAAGCAGATATTTATATTTATGCTTACGCATAACCATCGATTCATTTCTCCTGTTTAATACGATAGGCTTATTTAAGTGTTTTAATTTTTCAGCAAGACATATTTTACATTTATATCCTTGACAGTTCTAAGATTTAGCTCATGTTGATCCCAGTAGATGGAATGTGAGTTGCCATCATTCTTAAATTGCCAGAAATTTTGGGGGAGAGTAATGCGGTTCTTGTATTTTATATTACCTAAAGTCATTCACTGATGCTAGAAACGAAATTTCTAAGGATTTTCAGTGGAACGAAAATAAAATTTAACATAGTTACCGAAATGTATTCTCGCTCGCTGGACAATTGTTATGGGACCTTACCCATAATAACATAATAGACTATTCCATACGTAATAAATACTGCGCCTCAAGAGGAAGCAGGGAGTTCAGTCTGAAGTTGGGCGACCGGCTGATCGGTTGATCGGCTGATCGGTTGAACTCTCTGCCTTCGGGCGGGGAGGAACCCGAACGAGGCTACGCCGAAGGGCGGAGTCTCTTTCGGGAATGTAAACCGACCCTGAATCCGTTTATACGGGTTCAAAGGGCATATTTTTGGCCGAGCCCACGGGCTCGGAGATCCCACGTTAAACCGGCCTTATGCCACATGATGCCTTCGTGGGGGAGAGGGTGACTAAATACCGTTCAATCTGAAGTCTGGAGTGAAGTCCGTCAGGAGTCGGTCAGTCAGTCAGAGCGATGAGTCAGTCAGTCGAGTCAGAGGCAACCGAAACAGAGTCGCGTTCAGACAATTAATACTAAACCTGATTGTTCGTACTAACACTTTCTACCTCTCTGTATATATTCCTGTTTGTAATATATCCGTATTCGAGTTCTTCTTTATTGGTTCTACTTTGGCCTATCACCCTGGTACAAGGAACCGGACCATAACAACAATATTGTGTGACACTATTTAGGTTGCTAGAAAAAAGAAGAAAAAAAAGAAAGGCGAGAATTAAATTTAGGTGATAAGAAGCCATCACGAAAAGAACACTAAGCGATGTTCTTAACAAAGAAAAATGCTAAAGGTTTTATTCTCATTAGCGAGGAAAGTAAGGTCGCGGATGTGTCGGATTTAATTTAAATTATGACGACGCACCGAATAAGATATATCCAATCTGCCCATGGCAATGGTAAAAATTTCAAGTTGGACAAGCGACCTCCCGCAGAGTGCTGGGAGATAAAAATTAATTAGGTCAAGCTTGACCGAAACCAAAATGTCCGTTGAACCACCTCCATGTCATTTGGGAAAAACACCTGTTTATTGTCAGGGCTGGCTATGATAGCAAAATTATTTTATCAGAACGAATAATTGGCACCAAGGTGCGATACGTCCAATTGACCACCCACTTGTTTGGCGAAGGTCCCGAGTGACGAATTCCATAAGAAATTCGGTTAAGATAAGAGTCTAAAGACTTGTTGTCGGGCAGAAGAAAGGAAAGAAAGGAAGAAAAGAAAAAGGAAGATATTTTTTTTTTCTTTGAGCAATATTTTTTTTAAACCGAGGCAAATCTGGCCACACCCACAGTGCTGGGCGCCCATTGGCTGAATGCTGGCGTGAGCGGCAGGCGAAGGTAATCATGTGAAGAAGGATGGGAGGCCTGTCGACACCCTCCTGAAGGCATCAGTATGAGATGCCACTGTGAGAGAGAGGGGAAACGCGTTGACACCCTCTGAGGGTATGGTGAGATACCAATATGAGAACAGAAGAAGGTGGGAGGACGAAAGACTTCCAAAAATGGAAAATAATAAATTTTCCTGACCGAAAAGAAAGAAGTGGATTTAAAATTATTAAGGAACCTCAAACCCCGACAAGCCCACCCCGGTTTTGGTCGGTGTCCATATAAGCAGAGTCGCAGCGAGTGAAAGGCAGTTCCAGTTGAGTTGGCAGTTCGAGTTAAGTTCGCATTTCGCAGCTGAGTTGGATTGAGTTGGACCCGCCTCGCAGGAACCTGACTGAAAGATTCCACGCAAATCACGACCTCAACTTCTAACCAAGAACAATTTATTTTTGAAGAACGACTTAGACTCACACCACCAAAACAAGTTTTACGAATATCGCCTGAAGATACACCAAGAACCAGTTTCTTAAAGAACAAACAACTTAAGATGTTAAGACTCGCCTAACAAACATAAAGTGTCACGAATCCATATAGCGGTTTGGGAGAAAGATGCTGTCCTGTATTTCGCAACCAGATATAAAATATTGTTATCCTTTTTAACACGTTTGAACTTTTCGAGTTATTATTTTATTTTCTTTTACATATACTTGTGCGGTATTGCCCTTGTTCGGACCCGACTTGCATTACGGCCCGGTGACTGATTGATTTCGTCTACCTAAGATCAAATCACAACGTGGGTAGGTTAGACTAGAAATCAAAGCAGTTACTTCGGTAACCAGACGCTGGAGGCGAGCTGGGAACGACAAGGCTGATACCGAATCTAACCAGATTCCCATCCGAATCAGCAAGACGTTAGGACGTCACAATTGTCTGTTATACCTTTACTGTTTAATGGACAGATCCAATTTTTTTCCATAGTTGCGTCTGTTTTTAGAGATATTTGTGTTGTCTTTGTTGGAAATATATTTTTTTCATATAATGTTGTTATGTTGGGATATGTTATTATCTATGTTATTAACGCATTTTAGCATTATTTTTGTCAAAAATCTTTTTTATTGTTGGTGAATGGTTAAAATCCATATGAATTAAATTTAGAAATTTCTTATAAGTTTGAACATTATGATTGAAATGTGGATTGAACTATATAATTTTAAGCTTACGGTGTTTCTGCTTATTTGTTTTTTTTTTCTAAATGGTCTAAATTTACATTATAATTGTTTATTAATGAAACCTTTATATATTAATTTTATTTTTATAAAATATTTCTTTATTGCTGCCGTAGGTAGTAATATGAATTAATTCGTGATCTTTAGAAAAAAATTCAGTTCCTTTCTCAATCGGTCTTTATTTCGTGAGCTTGATTTACCGAAGAGAATTACACCATCATCTCTATAGAGTCCGGTGTTCTTCATGTCTAAAGTAAATCTAAGTTCGCACAATAATACTATTCCCACTAATTCTCATGCCCACGCTGGATCAAATGCTCCCAAAGCAAACTTAAAATATGAGTTACTTCTTTTGGTCCCGAGATAAGCATCATGAAATAGTATAGTTTTCATATAAATTAGGGTTTACTTTTACTTAAATTACGGTTTGTTTATGTTTTGTTTTTGATTTTATATATATATATATGAAAATAGAAACGAAGAAGTAATCTACATTTAATAATAAAAAAATAATATTCACAACTATAAAAAAGAAATTCTCTAAATTGTTTACATATATATACAAATCCCGTTTATTTTAAATGCATTTTTTTTTAATTAAAAAAAAAACTATAATCCCAGAATAATATATATCTACGCCAAAATTACGATGACCGGTTATATTTTAAAAAAATCTAAATTGCGTAATGCCTAGTCTATACTCAGCTCATGAATATTGCGTTGTGCATGAAAATCCGAATCGTGCTATCGGTGAGCGATATATATATATATATATATATATATATATATATATATATATAGATAGATAGATAGATAGATATATATATATATATAATGGAATATGCATGCACCTGTGTTCACCCTGACTGGAATATGATTGGATGGTGTCCGTCATAAATACAGACGGACGTGTAGGTACGACAGAGTTTAAGTCTGTGATGAAGCCCATTGGACTACGCACTTGACCATCCTTTTAGTCTATACCTATTACCTGCGACTACGACGAGTACCGGTCGATTACTGCTACCGTGTACTACGTGGTTACAGTAGCCAAGCCACTTAGCTACTTCGATCAAATATATGCCTTTCTGTGACATATCAATATAATTATTAGGTCTGTTGTATTACATTTACCGGCTTGAATATTCGAGAAATCTTGTACGAAAAGTATGCGTCCTCCAGCTGGCCGGTTGATATAAATAAATAAATATACTTTTTAATTAATAAATAAATAAGCATCTGCTTAAATATAACTCTCCGTTTCAGAAATAACGTTTAAACAAACAATTTAAAATATCTGTCGGATTTAAATCCATTTTCTAAACAATTGTCTTTGTTTACGTTAGGCTACAAACAGAACAAATATGTCTATTTTTGAGAATCGGGAAGAAGATGAGTGTTCAAAATACTATTCGGGTTTTGTCTGATCAGGAAGTCCTTTGTGGTAGAGTTTGTCTAAGGCACGTCAGATCTAATGACGGATTCCCTCTGCGCTGGTTCGAATCCTGCCGGAGGACCGGTGTTTTACTAATAAGATTTCGTGAATATTCAGGGTGATAGATGTAAATAAATACACTGTTTAATAAATAAATTAAAAAACAGAGTGTCTACTCAAATATGAATATCCATTTTAAAAAATAACTTTTAAAGAAAATATATATATATATAGATAACTAGACTCGTTTCGAAAAACCCTCGAATTTTTGATTTGTTAATAATCAAATCAATCTCGAGGGAAAAAAAGGTTTTAAAAAAAGAAAGAGCTACAAACATGAACTTCTGCCGACAAAAAATCGCACAGATGTCGGTCTGAAGTCCAAAGAAAAACCCCGATACGAGTAAACAACTAACTAACAAAAGCGCTCAATACAACCGTAGAGCAGACCTAGATAAACCTAGTGAGCCAGACAAACCTACCTAGGTTTCATCTAAACGGATCGTCAGGGAAAGTAAGGCTTACTTTGTCTGGCTCACTAGGTGTATCTATCTATCTATCTATCTATCTATCTATATATATATATATATATATATATATATATATATATATATATATATATATATATGAAGAGGCACGGTGGATAGCGGCTCGGATCGCGGAATCGGAGAGCCGAGTTTGAATTCCAGTCGAATCCATTACATTCTATATATGTGCTAATACACTTGGGAAATGTATGAATCGTCCTCTTCATCCAGGTATGGGTAAATAGCAGGACAGACCGGGTTCTATTACCTTGGATAGCAACTGGTCTACCGCAGAAAGTAACGGCAAGATACTGCGGGAAAAATCTGCCTCGTCAGTCACATATCGAAAGTTACATGTTCACCTAAGCGTGTATCCCGCATGGCACATAACTGGGTGAGAGGATAGGTTATAGTATATATTTCGATTTCGCCGTCAAACTCCCCTTCAAAAGGAATAACCACAAAGTTATATAAGCCTGTGTTAGCAGTCTGCACCAATGGACAGGCTTGTTCTCAGCAAGGGAAATAATTTTATTAATGGTAAGCGCTAGGTTATATGGAATAAATGTGACATTATTTTACAATTAGATGAAAAGTATGAATTAAATTTGGTGTTTGTAACATAATGTTTAGAGCTATGTTCATTTTCTTTGGTGCTGCCGGGCAGATTTGGTTACACGTTAAAGTAAATGTTAATGGCTATTAAAATATTATCGAAAACATATTGTTCTCTGAGAGCATTTGTGTCTGAACTCTTCCATATGCAATATAATGTCCTTTGTCATATTATAAAAAAGTTAAGGACAATTCTACGAGTTTAGTTTATTGTGAAACTCTCCTAAAGTAATGCCTTCAGTCCAATTAAAAATATTTCGAAGATAATCGATGTTATAAATATTTTCTTTAACCTCGCTTTTGATTCAGTCCCATAACATTACGCGCCCATTGCCAAATTTTACCGTCTTTGTGATGTATCTTCTGTTGTTTTTGTTTTTACTCTCTCGTCTTCTCATCCTTCGTGGTTATGACGATAAACTACATCCGGCCACAAGGTCACTGATCAGGAGGTACTGAGGAGCGTGAAACTACCTTTTAATTGCTGTTGTTCCCATGTTCACCCTGACTCAGGGTGTTAGAACCTGTTAGCATCCCAGGTAGAGACAAATGGTTAACCACTAAAATGGTGTCAAAACTATGAAAATATATTAAAAAAAAAATACAGTAAATATACCAGAAATGCATTTTCATAGTAAAAAGATTAATAGTAATACATTTTCTGAAAAAATATACCAGTAAAACCTTTTTGCAAAATAAATTACTAATGCTCCTTAGAAAATTAAATTTCGGCATTAAATGACACATTATCCTTCGTACTCTCGATGGACGGTCGGAACTCCATTGGCAATCCGTTTCCACACTGTTCGATCCTGTATTGCTGTCTCTAGAACCTGAATGTCCAACTCTGAATCCTGAGCAATAGTGGCTGTGAATGTCAAATTTCGCGAGAGGACATATCCAGATGGATGCATGGAAGTAAAGATCAAACGACTTCGCCGTATGCTTGGATGGTAATGGCCGGGAAATTGGAATCGTTTTCGTTTGAGCTTAAGAGAGATTGGTGTCAGTTCTCCGTAAATTGTTAAGCGTTGCATGGGATCTCCAAATGTTTTTGATTTTTCTAAGCTGAACAGGTAATGTCCAAGTTTCTGCTCCATACAGGCGGACTGATTCTATCAATATTCGAAAATGACCAATAAGGTGTTGATATGTCGCTAAACATATATACTAGTATTCTTAAAAAAAATTCTGGTATTAAAGTCTTGTTTTATTTTGCATTCATGACTAAACATTTCTTTTCAACACTTTCAAAGGTTTGGTTTGGTTTGCTGTATTTTACGGCTTATTAACCTCAATGGGATATTTAATGCCGACAAAGTTTTTATTGCTGGTAATATTTTCTTTTGTTAGAAATCTATTTCTGGTAATAATTTAAAAAAAAAAATGTATTGCTGGTAATATTTTTTCCTTCAAAAATTTATTGCTGATAATATATATATATATATATATATATATATATATATATATTTACAAGTATTCCTAGTATTAAAATCTATTTTTACCCCTGTTTTGAGGTTAACTATTTGTGTGGCACCATGCATAAGTTGGCAAGCTGAAAAGAAATATTCATAAATATATGATTTGTTTTTTTACGGTTTGTCAACCATTTGATAATTATTTAGAGCTGAAAAATATTTGGGTTTTGAGAATAATTCTTTCTTTACGTTCAAGCGATCTAGAAGAAAGAAAGAGAAGACAGAAGAAAAAAAAACGAGAAAAATAAATAATACGAAACCAGGTCGTAAGCGAGCACATACACGCTCGACTGGCATATAACAGATGTCAAAAATATCAGGTCAAGCACCTGACCTACTTCCGTGTCCACGAAAAATGGAAGTTTGTTATCAAATGGTTGAAGAAACAAAGTTTAGGGACAATGGAAAAAATATGATAGGTAACAGGTGGGAAGTTTATCTAAGGATATGAAGACAAACCATTAATACGAAAACACAGGCAATTTCAGAATTGAAAAAAAAGCCACACAAGATGATGTTAGCTGAAAATGTTTTTTTGAGATAATGAAGATTTTTGTTATCAAGCTTCGAGCGAAAGAAAAAGTGAAATATTTTTATTCGTTCACGAAAACGCCACCCAGTCTGAGAAATCCCTTTCTTAGATCGTATCCAATTAGCGATAAACTGCTTGACAAATAACGCGTGTTTAAAAAAACCGAGAGCGTCATTTCGGTCGGGTATGATAAGGGCAATTTAAATTTTTATTTTTTTTAAGCAAGGTGTTTCTTCCCCCAGAACAAAGCCACGGATTGTCCACGCCCGACTAAAGACGTCATTGGCTAGATGGGATCACGTGGCGCACGAAGAAGGAGGAAAAATACCCGACCAGGACCTCATTGGCCGAGAGCGGTCACGTGACGCACGAGGAGAATCAGTCGACGCCCTTGTCAGAGGTGTAAGTGTGAGGGGCCGATACGAGGAAGCGGGGAAGCAGGTATACGCACTCAGAGACACAATAAGGAAGTAGGAGTGAAAGTGAAAATCCCTAACCAGAAATAAGAAGGGTGGATACGTATTTAGAATTATCAAGAAAAAACCCTGGCGCCGACAGACCCACACCAGTTTTTTGACTGCGTCAAAAAAAGCGGGAACCCAACCGACAGAAATCAGTTTGCGCCGCGGACGGCGAGGGAGATCAGCCGCGGACGGCGGGCCGGATTCGTCCCCCCCCCTAGCGGGCAGGAGAGGTAGCTCGTTTGGCCGAAGTGAAGCAGCTCGTTTGGCCTAAGTGGAGAAGTTGGAATCAGAGCAAGCTGAAGAGAAGAAGTTAATTCGCGCACTGACGGCGGAGTTGAGTGACCAATAATTCAGACTCGGACGGCGAGCGGATTGCAGTTTGAGCCGTGAACGACAAGCAGAGATGAGCGCCCAGTGTTGAAACCGCGTCAAGATAGCTAACCAAGATTCACGCACACTTCTGGACTCTTCTTCAATCAAGAACAAGTAGTTTGAAGAGCGACTTAAAATCAGACCACAGAAATAAGTTTTTTTTTTCGACTTTCGTCCAAGGACACGCCAAAACACAAATTTCTTAGAGAGCAGACAACTGAAAGCCTTAAAGTTGCCTAGTAAAAGCGTTGTGCCACAATCCACAGAACGGGTCGGGAAGTAGACATAGTCCTATGTACCGAGCAAATAGACATAAAAGTTTGTTACCTTTTTCTTGATACATTGGACCTTGTGAGTTTTTATTATATTCCTTTTTTATTATTATACATAATTGTGTGTTATCACCCCCATTAGACTCAACTTGCATTACGGCCCCAAGCCCTGTTTGATCTCGTCTGTCTAAGATCAAGTCACAACGTGGGTAGGCAGACCGGAGATCAGTGCAGTTACCCTGGTAACCAGGCGTTGGAAGCAGGTTGGGAACGACGAGGCTGGTATCAATCTAACCAAAGGGTTAGAACGTCACGTTTGGAGCAGCGAGGAGCGAACAGCTGACGTCACAACTGGTGCTGTCCGTGACCAGGATATCAGAGTCTGGGGAGCACGTGACGTCACAACTGGTGTCGTGACCATAGGATCAGAACCCTGAACCACGTCACGTCACAATTGGCGCCGCGAACGGGATCGAACGACACAGTCGACGCTGCGACCGGGGGACGACGTCACATTTGCCCATAGAAGGGACCCTAACAGGTGCTACCACCCCGGGTCAGGAACATCAGCAATTAAGAGTTGGTTCCATGCTCCATAAAACTTCTTGATCACAGGCCTTGCTGATAGACGTATTTTATCTTCTTACCCAGGACGCGGATGCGATTTATCGTCATACCCACTACGGCAACATTTTCAAAGATCTCAGATGTACTTTTGGGCGCTTTAGTTTATTTTTCAATACTTTTTTCGGTTAATGATGTTTCTTCTGCTGCTATCTACCCGTTCAAGTTGTTTGTTTTTTTTCGAAATAGTCTTTGAACAGCGTCAACTGAAACATCACTGTTTAAGTCTTTATTGATTCTTCTCTTTTTGGTTAATTTTCGATTGCCTACTAATCTTTCGTTCATCTCACTTGTCAACTTACTTTTGGTGGCTTCCGGTTTTCTTTGCATTAAATACACTTCCCAGGGTCACAGGCGTCTTTTGCTAAACTAGTACCTTAACAATTTTATTTTCTGATTTGCACAAAACTTTTTTTTAATAAACATTTTTCTATAATAGTCTTTTCAAAAAATTTATCTCATAACGTCTCGTTTTGAAGAAAGTGATTTTAATTGTATATGCTGAGCATGACAGACACAGCATGCTAAACAGCTAATATAAAACACACTATTGATAGCTAAAATGAAACCTTTTTTAAATAAACAAGTTTAATCCTATATGACAGCTTTTAGTAATTTAGACTATAAAGTAGATCCGTCACCAAAGCGTTTCATAGGGAGACTGGAGCTTTTGAGAAGCATGAAGTGACCTCTTCATTACTGTTTGATCCTGATCCGGGGTGGTCGACCCTTTTCGGATTCCAGTTATACGCAAATAGTGAACTCCAAAACAAACCACGTATAACAATACACTTTTAGAGTGAAATGACCAATAATACATTTTATGGCAGGATGACGAATAATACATTTTATCTTTAGTTGATGATATAAAACAGTGTTCCAAACATATTTATTTAAAGGCGTATAATTGCATCAAAATATTTTTAATTGAAAACATACAATTGCGTTCAAAATATATTTATTTGCAGGTGTATAACTGTGTTCAAGATATATTTAGTTGGGGGCATACAATTGCGTCCAAAACATATTTAGTTGAAGACATACAATTGCGTTTCAAATATATTTAGTTGAAGGCAGACAGTTACATTCAAAATATATTTGGTTGAAGGCGTATCAATGCAATTAAAATATATTTAGTTGAAGGCATACGATTAGGTTCAAAATATATTTAATTGAAGGCCTATAACTGCGTTCAAGATATATATAATTGAAGACTATTGCGTTCCAAGTGTATTTAGTTGAAGACATACAATTGCGTTCCATATTTATTTAGTTGAAGGCGTACGATTGCGATTAAAATATATTTAGTTGAAGACATACAATTTGGTTCAAAATATATCTTTTTGTTCAAACCATAAAATTATTTTTGATTTTGTCATTAAATTACACGTGAAGAAATTTTCATGGCATTAATAATAATATCTTAATTGTTTTTAACGAAATCAAACAGTATTCCAAAATATAAAAACAACAAAACTACAATATAAAACAAACATATCACCACCTTTAGTAATTATGTTCATTGTGTTCTGGGACATGTTAGCGATGATGGAATGTAAATAGTTTGGGTAGGACTAGTAATTTATAAATTGCTATCTGATTAAGTTTGTGTTTCCGGTGCATGCTAAAGACTTGACGCATTTTGATTCAGGGTATCCAGCAAGTTTTTTTTTTTATTATTATTTATTCTTTTTTTTCACTGGGAAATTCGTGCTAGATTAGAAGAGAGATCAGCTGCCAATCTCTGATCATCAAGCATTTTAGAGTTGCATCAGTATATAGTCGTATCATCGGCAGAGATGTTTACTAATAATCTTAGTATATTCTTAGGCAGATCATTTATGTATATCAGAAAAAAGGTTGCTCCGTGTGTTACCCCCTGGAGGCCGCCTGATATCATTGACCTCCCACTGCTGAACATATAAGTTGCCGCCATCTCAGTCAAACACGAACAAAATATTATCAAATAAACCATAAAAAAACTCATTCAAAACTCTAAACCAATCAATTATCCTTAATTGCTTAAAGGAAATCAAACTTCATCTGTCTATAGTTCTGAGATTAGGTATTTACATTATTTACATTGTTAAGACTGTTGTCCTCATCTTTATTGCTATATTCACAACACTTAAGAGGCATGGCACATGGAACTAGAGTAATATACTCCGGTGGATGAAATAAAAAGTTCATTTAGAAATTCCAATCACCTGAAGAAGACCGGATCGTACAACGACTGAAACGTCTTGAAAATGGCAATAATGTAAATAAATCATACTTTATACAAAAATACATAACTATATAACGTAACAATACAGATGTAGTAATAGATAGGTTTGCCTATCGTCCGGTTCACACTACGCTTTTTCTTTTTTCTTTTTTAATAGGACTAGTGATTTATAAATTGCTATCTGATTAGGTTTGTGTTTCCGGTGCATCTCTTTCACTTCCAGTAGCCCCCCTTGTAACTTAGTGGGATTATCGCATTACTTAGGATGAATAGATTATATATATATATATATATATATATATATATATATATATATATATATATATATATATATATATATATATATATATAAACTATACAGTCTCCGCACAAAACTACATGAAAACTATTTTGCAAAGGAAAAAACATTTCAAATTTTTGATAAAGATCCTAGCAATAATAGCAATGCAATCTCTAATAATTTTGTTTGGCAACCGGTCTAGCAGAAGGTAAACGTTGAATTCAAATCCACCTTGGAGAGGGTTTGGCGCCATCTTGTTTTTCTTCTCCCACCAGGTATCGGTTGAATAGTTACGATAGACGAGGTTATAGAAAATTGGTTGACAGTCTCCAGCAGAAAGGACCGACAATTTTCCACGGGAAAATATTCTGTATAGTCATTCATGAATAGAAAGTAACATGATCACCCAGCCATGTATCACGTGATGTTACTTAACTGACTGACTGACTGACTGACAGCAAATACAAGGCCCCAGATGATGATGATGATGGAATCGAATATTGCTATCCATCGTTTCACATCTCAGTCTAAGTAAACAGTTGCTAGCATATTTGATAACATTTTCAACTATAATGGGTTTAGAATCGACAGGCTCATTAGCAGAATTAGTATCTGTCATGTTTGATGCTTAGAAATTTGTCAGATCAAACCAAAAGTAATTAGAAGATACTTCGGAACCAGAATATATTCTTAACTGCTAACAAAGAAAGAATCTAATGAAAAAAAAAAAAAAAACGTAAATATTTTTAGAATTATTATTTTTACTCTTATCACGAGAAGTAAAGTAAGAAAAAAAACCATAAACAGTATAAAATAAAATGTAACAGTCATCATTTCAAATT
The DNA here is from genome assembly GCA_903632075.3 of Acanthosepion pharaonis. Lineage (NCBI taxonomy): Eukaryota > Metazoa > Mollusca > Cephalopoda > Sepiida > Sepiidae > Acanthosepion > Acanthosepion pharaonis. The sequence continues at coordinate 1,702,147 of CAHIKZ030000391.1, forward strand.
ACCAACAAATAATCTTTGTTTCGTTGCGATCAAAGCTTTCACCAGAAATAAAAAGATCCAAGAAAATTTGAAAAAGTCGAATTGCTTAGAAACAAATAAAACAATACAATTATTTTTATGTAAAGTTGTGCAATTCCTAATTTACGGAATTTCCGTTCAGCAAGAACGTTAAAAAGATACTTTCGGAAGTTTTGTTTTGCAAATTCCGACATTTGACAAAAAAACGTACTTCGCTATTCAGAAAACTTTTGATGATTAAATGTAGTCAGGAATAAACGTATATGTACGAAAGCCAATTTGCTTTTAGAGTTAAATAACATTTGGTCGGTAAACTGTTAGCTACTGAATAATTTTCTTTGAAAATTACCTCTCCATATATATATATATATATATATATATATATATATATATATATATATATATATATATATATATATATCGGCGAATGAAATATGGCAAATTGTAAAAAGATTCGAATGTGTGTCGTGTTTCAGCCTTTAGGATCTTATCGGACTAAATTTATTTTACGTTGATGCGACTATGCAAAAAAGCTGTGAATCTAACATTTTGAATAATTTATTTAATAAGTGTTTTGCACACACACACACACATATATATATATATATATATATATGTGTGTGTGTGTGTGTGTGTAGACCAATGCCGTCGTAAAGATCAAGATCGAAACAAGTCGCGCAAGTCTTTTTTTCAATTTTTATAATTTTTTCACCTAAAATTGTTCTTGATATATAAAATAATCATATATCAATATCCCATATATATATATATATATATATATATATATATATATATATATTCAAATACGATTCACTTAATGATATAGACATATTATGTGTATTTTTATAATAACCCTTTCCAGGTCTCTAGTCACTTTTTTGATGTAAAGATTAAATTTATCAAAGAAGGTTCCGTATTCTTTTTCCCATTCAACTATCTTTGATATCCTCCAAGATAATCCTCAGAAGTGAATTATAACACGTTGCTGCTACACTCGTCATTAACTTTGTTGAGTGTTGGTTGCTTTTGATATAAGAGTGCTTCGAGAATTTGAAGTTTTTGTTATTATTTTCGTGCTGTAGTATATTGGTGTTGTCAACAAGTATTTCCATGTATTGTGAACGTGGACAAGAATGCGTTTTTCATTTGAATTTAATATCTATCTAAAAAACTACAAACAACACCGAACAAAATTTATTACGAATGTAGTAGCAACGTGTTGAAATGCATTGAACAAACGTTTAGTGTCATTTTGCATTTCTAACAATTAATGTCCAGCTCCCTTATATTGGGACTAATGTTTTGGCAAAGAAATCCATAACTATAACAGACAAATTTAAAAAAAAAAAAATAATGATAACGGTACAGCCTTTTTAAAATAATCAGCACACATCAAAATGCAGATTTTAACACAATTACAATAAGTTTGTCTTCGTAATTCGCCTCTGAGGATGATGTTCAAGGAGATCGAATGCACTTGGGTAGAAAAAAACTGCGGGAACGTGCTTGATGAATTTTATCATAACATCAAGAAACTGATCTGATTAGAGAACTATAAAGGATTATTTTAAAGATAAATAGGTATAATATGTCTACATTATTCAATAAAACATAGAATAAATATAAATATATATATATATATATATATATATATATATATATATATATATATATATATATATATATATTCGAAAAATTTTAAGATAAACATATAAAATCACTAAAAAATAGCCATGTATTGAGCACTCTTTTTAAGAACAGTATTTCTTGGTTATTGGAATTTATTTCATATACAACAATCCTCTCTCTCTCTCTCTCTCTCTATATATATATATATATATATATATGTATATGTGTGTGTGTGTGAGTGTGTGTGTAATGCGTGTATATATATATATATATATATATATATATATATATTAGAAAGCGCTCAATATCAGAGATAGAGCTAACATATTTGGTTGGGTTTTGTGAGTTTGTGACCCCGGGTTTCACGCTTTTGCAATCCTCTATTCTATTCCCCACTCCCATAATAACAACAATACACGCTATCTACACGAACCCCAAATTTAAAAAAAAAATTAATCTGTTTGTCTGACGATCGCATATATATATATATATATATATATATATATATATATATATATATATATATATATATATGTGTGTGTGTGTGTGTGTATTCTGCTTGACATTATAAATTTAAGCACAGTACTAGATTGGCAACTAGGTCTCATCATTTTACAGTTGAATTTGTTAGATGCAACCTCAAGTTCTATGATAACATTTTCTTCTCTCGGACTTCCCGCTTGTGAATCTCTCTTCCGGTTCCATACTTTCCAGCCAAATATGAGCTTCAAAAATTTAAATGCAATTCCAGTTGTTTTCTGGTGTCTTCTTCATTACTCTTCTTTTAATATTTTCGCTCTTTAATAATGTTTCTTTGTTACCTTATCTGTTCACTCCATGTGTTCTACAGGCTTTACAGTCTTTCGTGTTTTTGAAATGATTAAATAAAAATATCTCACTATTCGAAACAATCCGAACTATAATAGAAACACTACCCACCTGAACAACCCCGTTCGCTTAAATCTCTACTATGATCTGAAGTGGACTTAATTAATTTTCTTTTTTTTTTTTGGAAAATTTCTCAAGTTTCAGGTAACTTCAAAATAATAATTTCATTCAATATAAAACAGTAATTCCACTAAGACACAAGAGGATCACTGTGTGTGAAAGAATAGGAGAAAATGAAAAAAAAAACATTAACATAGAACAATAAAGGTTTGATTTGGTTTAGTTTGTTTTGTTTTACGGCATATCAACACCTCAATGGGTCATCTAATGCCGACAACTTTTTTTTTTCCTGGTAATATATTTGTTTTGTCAAAAATCCATTTCTGTTAAAGTTTTTTCTCAAAAATGTAAAAATGGTAATATTATTTTTTCAAAAACGTATAGCTGGTAATATTTTTTTTTCAAAAATGTATAGCTGGTAATATAATTTTTTTTCAGAAACGTATAGCATGTAATATTTTTTTTCAAAAACGTATAGCTGGTAATGTTTTTTTTTCAAAAACGTATAGCTGGTAATTTTTTTTCAAAAACGTATAGCTGGTAATTTTTTTTTTCAAAAACGTATAGCTGGTAATATTTTTTTTTTTCAAAAACGTATAGCTGGTAATATTTTTTTTAAAAAACGTATAGCTGGTAATATTTTTTTTCAAAATCTTATAGCTGGTAATTTTTTTTTTTTTTGAAAGCGTATAGCTGGTAATATATTTTTTTCAAAAACGTATAGCTGGTTATATATTTTTTTCAAAAATGTATGGCTGGTAATATATTTTTTTTTCAAAAACGTATAGCTGGAATTTTTGTTTTTCAAAAACGTACAGCTGGTAATTTTTTATTTTTTCAAAAACGTATTGCTGGTAATATTTTTTTTTTCAAAAACGTATAGCTGGTAATATTATTTTTTTTCAAAAACGTACAGCTGGCAACATTATTTTTTTTTAAAAATGTATTATCAGAGTCCTTGCTGTTGGACGTAGTTTATCGTCATGCCCAGGACGCGAATGTAGTTTATCGTCATGCCCAGGACGCTAACAATAAGAAAGAGAAATTAAAAAGACAGAAGTTATCTTTTCCTATTGCATTTACATTTTGGATGATCAAAGTTTACCGAAAAGAAAGAGGCTTGAAGCGAGTTACATAAACAAATAAGCGAGGAATATAATGTTAACGTCGTGTTTACAGTTCCATCTATCCACGTCAACTGTAAAATGATGTGACATTGTTGCTCACCGAGTACTGCGCTTAAATTCATAAAATCTCGGTACCAAAGAGGAAATCTCATCAGAACAATTAATATGAAAATATTTTTGCTAAAAGTTACAGAGAAGCTACGTTACGGTGGTTGGGAAAGTAACTGAAGCTTAGATGCCAGGTCAGGATCATTAACATTGCAGATTCAATAGATTCGATTTTATATAAATAAAATAAATTACAACTGTTTCGGGATTTGATATCCGATCGTTCTCTGTGGTGATGGCAGTCACTCAGCACGCAAGTCAAATCAAAAGCTTCCTTCTGTCGACTAAGGAAATTGTATGTCGACAGAAACGTAGCAAATTATAGTTATGGATTACAACATAGTATTTTTATTGCCTTTTCTAATATACAATGTGTTCCCCTTAAAATTGACATAATTTAAAATAACTACATATCCGAAACAAACGAAATTAAATACGCTTCATGTTGAACAATATCTAACGTATTTGTCAAAATTCTCACAAGATATAAGAAGGGTTGTAGATTTTAGAATCGTTTTCGCAAAGCTTCACAAATGTTCAATATGCGCACTACCTGCGACAAGACATACTCCAATTCGGTAGTCCAGCTGCTGCCAAACACATTGTAGCATGTCTTGTGTAACATTCTCCAGCACCTCAGTGATTCTCTGTTTAAGTTGCTCGATGCTTGTTGGAAGAAAGGGAACACAGACCTGTGCTTTCACATATCCCCATAGAAAAAAAAACACAGTTGTTCAAGTAGCTTTTTAAAAGAATGAACGAAAAAGTTGCTTTTTTGTGTAAAATAAATGACGGTTTTCTTCTATGATAAGATGATTATTTTTTCGAACGAAACTTTACACCTAGCTTTTATTTTATTTTCATTACCGATGTTTGTATTTTTTTTTTCTTTTACAATTTCTCTGTGTTTTAAAATATAACGAATACATTGAGTCAATAGCTTCGTCCACCGCAAGGAAAGTTGGCTACCTGTGCCGCGCTGGGAAATTTTTCTCACTGGAGTTAATCCTTCAAATCTACAAATCAACCATTCACTCTTGCATGGAATATTGCTGCAATATATGGTCTGAGGACCCTTCTGTCTGTCTCAAGGTCTTTGATAAAATCCAGAGAAGGATATGCAATGTAAATGGCCTTGATCTGGCATCTCGTCTGCAGTCTCTCTCTCACAGACGTGCCGTTACACCCCTCTGTTTTTTTTTTACAAATACTTTCACGGTAATTGGTCCGATGAGCTGCTTTCGCTGGTTCCCAGACTTCATGAATTTAAGCGTTCAACTAGACTGGCATCTCGCTCACACCCTTTTTCACTGTCGAAACTGTTAAATGTAGCCGCCTCTACTACTCCAATAGCTTCATGTCTCGCACTTCTCGCCTGTGGAACTCTCTCCCCATTTCTTGTTTCTCTGATAGCTATAATCTCCCACTATTCAAATGCAAAGTAAATCGACGTCTCCAGATTCACTGATTTATCCCCTAACCTTCTCTTCATCGTTTCCTCTATCACTACTCTTTGCTCTCACTCTAACTCTCTGTAACCCCTTGCGTGTCAGTGGCTTCCCACCTTGCTTGGGGTGGAGTCCTTTAAAAAATGTAAAGCAAGAGCTGGAATCTGAATTTCTTGGAAATGAAGAACCTTTCTCGAGATGAAAGATTAAAGAGGATTATTAAAATGTCAATTCAGTAACGTACGTAAGTATGGTCATGTTAATTTATACGATGTGATTTCTATAAGTTCTTGGAGTTTAATTGCTGTAAATTCTACTACACAACGAACATATAAGCAAAGCTAATCTGCACCGATAGTCTTCTGAGTCATATTTGCCAGCAGACTGGAAAATTGGTACATTCAATAAACCTTTTGTACATCTCGGTAAATCTATTAGTTGATTTTCAAGAAATATTACGTTTGGCCTTTGAGAATTCTATGTTTTTAAACTAAAAGAAAAGAATCGTTTAAAATAAAATTTATAACATTGTGTCTGCAAAACTGAAGACAATATGTTAAAGATTAAAAATAAAATCATACGAAAAAAAAATCAGACACAAAGGTTGTTTCAAATGTGTAATAGTTTTAAAATACGATTTATATGATAGGATCAGATGAGAGGCGAAAAAAAAAAACCCGAAAAGAAGCAAGGTGTGGTGGTGACGTTTCAATGGGCCACGAATTGGCGAATATACGTGAAATATAAAGTCTCTCAAAAATTCTTCAGTAAAGATGTTAGTTTACAAGCGAGCTCGTGGCTGAAAAAGATGTTAATAATGAGGCTCTCTCACTCACTCTACGCTCACAGCAACATCCCCCTGTTGTGACCAATAAAAGTGGTCATTTGCGCTATTCATTATCACAAGAACACCTTTACCTTGTTGAAAAGACGGCTTTTGAATTTCATTGAGAAATCAAGGTAGTCAGAATTTGGGGTATCGTTCTAGTGACAGCCAACAGACCAGCTATGAAAGACAGACTGTAATTCGCCAAACACCGAATTGAGTTACATATGATGTCTTGACAATGTAAGAAGTTGAGTTTCAAGTTCGCATGAGGGTCAGTTATTAGAGTTAAGGGCGACTAATCACCTGCAAAACGCCAGAATTAGTGAAAAATATCGGGAACTAATTCACAAGGACTTCCTTCCGACAATCCTTCTTAAAAATACACCGGGTACATTCATGTTTGGATGACTGAGATTTGTTGACCTATTGATTGATTTGTTTTTAAGGCTTCTCAATACTTGGTCGGTGATTTGATGCCGAAAAATATTTTAGTTTGTAAGAATATTTTTACCAGTAAAAGTTTTGTGGGAATAACGAAAACTTTTCCAAATACAAGTCCTGCAATTTAATCAATAGATAGTGGCTAAAATGGATTCATGACTTTGCCAAGAGTATTTTACGTGTAAATAAATGTAAGAATCAAACAAGAATTCGAAATCGGCTCCCCGAGTTTTTATTCTTACCCGTTATCCATTACACTACTATCGTGAGAAACGAAGTCCGTGTCAAGATACGTTACTGATTACTACAGATTAACTTCCTATAACACGGTGTTAGCTACGCTGGGTAAGCTCTGAACCGAAGAGGTGGCTCAGGAAAGGCTCATTTCCTACCTACATAAGAGATGTATCTCGAGACTGTCTGCCCTGAAGTTGTCACGATAATGAACCCACCCTCCTAGAACGTGACCTGCAAACTTTTCTGAATTGAATCCTATCTGTACAAAATTTTGGGACCCCATGGAGAGGAAGACAATCCAATGTGTCTAAAATATCATGAACGCGTCGAAGGCAATATTAGGAACGTGATGAACGAGAATCTCCACATATATGTACACAGTGGCTTCTGTAGTAACATTATACACTGTGTTCGATTTTAGAGAATGTTACGAATATTTAATTTAGGGGAAACGAAAGACATTCATGTTGATTATCGTCATCATCGGCTTTCCCTGGTACCCAAGAAATTAATTTCTCCTTTGCATATATCTTCCTTTACGATGATGGTGTTGACTAATTTTGCAGGCATCGTGAAACTCAGGACAAGAAGCTTCCAGTTTTACCAAAACCTGCTTCCGTGTTCCATTCTCTATCGCCATTTTGGAAGTTGCGATTCGTGACATTCATATATGAGGTGTTGGATTCCAAACAGAATTTTTAAAATATCCTGTCGCTGTTATCAGACTGACTCTTTCGAACACACACACCCAATAATATTTAAGAAGATTAATTAATTTGTTTCGGAGAAATGAATACATTCGAGTTGGGGAGGTATTATTTCAGCTGATCGATTTCTAACATAAGGTGGGGTTTAAAGGGATGAGAAACGAGGAAACCAATCTGTGTCATGAGAAAAAAGAGGTTTTCCGAATTGTTGTGGTAAGAGCCACTTGCCCTACTATCATGAATGGACTGATTCATTCATAAATCGTTCTAGGTAAACTAATTACATTATTCGGACTATTGTCCTCATCTTTGTCGCCATATTTATTACAACGTTTCGGCCTTTCAGTATCTGTCGATATTTCTGAGATGAGGTATTATGTACATTATTTACATTATTCGGACTATTGTCCTCATCTTTGTCGCCATATTTATTACAACGGTTCGGCCGTTGTACGCTCCGGCCTTCTTCAGGTGGTTGGAATGTCGAACTAAACCCTTTATTTCGCTAACTGTGGTAGACTGTTCTAGTTCCACGTGCCATGTTTAATGGATGTCAGTTGTCAGTTATCTCTTGTTAACTCCCCTTTCCATGTTCTCTACTGCCTTAACTCGCAGTCTTTGAGTCCTGTCACTGGATCTAACTAACGCCTTTATCCAGGGTGCCAAGTGTGCTAAATAATATGGCGACAAATATGAGGACAATAGTCCGAATAATGTAAATAATGTACATAATACCTCATCTCAGAAATATAGATACTGAAATGCCGAAACGTTGTAATAAATATGGCGACAAAGATGAGGACAATAGTCCGAATAATGTAAATAGTGTACATAATACCTCATCTCAGAAATACAGACAGATACAGAAAGGCCGAAACATTGTAATAAATATAGCGACAAAGATGAGGACAATAGTCCGAATAATTTAAATAGTGTACATAATACCTCATCTCAGAAATATAGACAGATACTCGTCCAAGGCTAGAAAGTAGACCATACTATGGCAGTGACTTCTCTAGATGAGTATTGAATACAATTATCACGACTGACACTGTCGAATTAAGTGTTGTGTGTTTCCAGACCCCACAGTGCAACACGATTTTTATGCACATTACTCTCGACCAACTCGTTCATCAACTTTCGGGATGCAGAAATCCATAAAAATGGAGAAAAACATAATACGAGAAGAAATACCTTTAGTACGTACTATATACACAATTATAACTCAGTAATTCATCTACCGAAGCCTTTAAAGAACAATACGAGCAGATCAACCACCTGGACATATATTCATCTTTGATGATTTTTTAAACGGTTTCAAACTATGTGTCCTCCGCTTTCCTTGAGAAGTATCCCAGTTTAGACAATAAATCATTCTCGTCTGTGTCCATCCTTCAAATCTATAAATCAACCATCCGTCCTTGTATGGAATAGTGTTGTCATATATGGTCTAAATCCGCCGCTGTACGTCTCGAGGTCCTCGACAAAATCCAGAGACGGATATGCAATGTGATAGGTCCGGGTCTGGCATATCGTCCACAGTCGCTTTTTCACCGAAGTGCAGTGGCTTACCTCTGTCTCCTCTACAAGTATTTTCACAGCAACTGTTCCGACGATCTACTTTTGCTGGTTCCCAGACTGCATGAATTTAAGCGAGCTACTTGGTTGGCATGTCGGTCCCACCCTTTCACTGTCAGAATATTTTAATTTAACCCTCCCTTTAAGTCAAATATCTTCTTCTCTAGAAACTTCTTGTCTGTGGAACTACATTCCTCTAACCTGCTTCCCAGATAAGTATAATCATCAGATATTCAAGTGTAATGTCAATAGACATCTTCAAATACATTGATATTGTTCCCAGTAATTCTCTTTCTCAAACACGTCTCTTTACTTTTGTTATCAACCCTCTGTAACCCCTAGCATGCTAGTGGTACTCCCGACTTGCTTGGGTTAAAATGCTTAAAAAAATCCTTTCAGTGTAAAAAGGAGGACATAGTTGAACAAAAGATGAAATCGAAATCACAAGACAGAAGAAGAAGCGAAGATAAGAACATGTATTTTCCTCTCTACTGAAGAATTTTGTGGACGGCTGAATTCAAACTTAACGTTATTCTTATCAATTTCAAGACGCTTCAAAAGCCTTCCGTGCGTCACATATTTAAACAAAATTGCTGGCCTGTGGCCGTTCAGTAATGGCCTTCTTATGTAAAATAGACCAAACAAATACTTCTGATACAACCTTATAATAAATATAATGAGACTATGCACATCTCTCAAACCCGGTTCAAAATGGTTTCAGAAACCTGTACACATGACTGTAAATATAGTTTTCCCTTTGAACATTTAAAGGAGTCCCCAGTAGGAAAGAGTAACTTCGTTGAATGTTTATATGTTTAATGTAATGAGGGATAATGACGAGGAAACACACGTGTTTTATTTCATAAAACAAGATAAGAAATTGATTTACATGTTTAAACATTTAGATTTGTCATATCTTGTTTCATGAAAAGGAATCAAATATTTTTAAAGTCCGTAGTTTTGATGAATTGTCAAGAAGAGTTAATATTCATACTACATCATCGGACACAAAAAATAAAATTCCTAAATGCTTAAAACAAATTGAGAGAGTTCGTTTTTTCACATAATCGTTATAAGATTGTATTTCACATGAATCAGAAGATATATTTTCAGCTTTGGAGTTTAATCAGTTATGTGCCATGCGTTTTGACACATGACCGACGAGACAGATATTATCCCGCAGTAGGTTGCCTCATTTTTTTCTGCGGTAGACTAGTTGCCATCCAATGCTATAGAACCCGATCTAGCCTGCTAATTAGCCATAGCTGGGGGGTACGAAGTGGATTCACACCTTTGCCAAGGTATTAGTACGTATATAAAATGTAATGAATTCGACTGGAATTCGAACTCGACTATCCGATTCCTCAGTCCGAGCCGCTATCCATTACTCCATCGTGTCTTAGACGTCTTTAAAATTGCCATGCTTTCATTAGAGGCTGATAATGTATCAGCGTGTAATTTGACACCGGCGTTATTCAGAAGAGTGGAACTCTGTTCTCTGTGTCTGTGGCTCTCTGCCTTGATTCAAATTTTTCTATTTTTTTTATATCAACAGGCGATTTGACATCGGCTCGTTACTTTTTTCAATGTTTGTAAGCCGCTCCTTTTTCCATTGGTCAAAATAAATTTTTACGTTTTCTCGTTAAATATTGCTTTGGTCTTTTCTTCAGCCCGGAGCCAATCCCTTTTTCTATTGGTCAAAATAAATTTTCGCACAGGCTCGCGAACAGAGAAGAAAAGAGAAGCAAAGCGTCTTGACAGAGGATGGCAAGTGTGACACTGAGATCCGTAGGCGTACATGGATAGTCAAGGAAACATTCCAAAACTTGTGCAGAGTACTACAAGACAGGAGGATATCTTTGGTAACAAAGAAAAGAAGACTGAACTGTTACGTGACATGTCTCCTTCTTAACGGAATGTTTGATGATTTCTTCAAAGATGAAGAAGAGACCCGAGTAGAGAGAGATATGGTTCTAGAGAAGGACGCTAAGGATATTATCGATTCAGCGTGTGAGCAACGATGAGATCTTAGAGATGTTGAAAACAAGGAGGATACTTTACATCAGGAAGATGCAGCTGTAGTTTCTGGGACACATAATTAGGAAGGAGGGCCTGGAGAATCTGATACTCACGGGTCGAATAGATGGAAAGAGGCGACGGAAATGTGATCCTACAGAAGGATGCTAAGGGTATCATGGGCCGAGGGTGTGTGCAACGATGAGGTCTTGGGGAGGTTTCATACCAAGACGAGGCTTATACTTAACATCAGAAAGAGGCAGATGAACTTCCTGGCTTACATAATGAGGAAGAAGGGCCTGAAGAATGTGATACTCATGGTTCGAATAGAGGGAAAGAGAGACAGGGGAAAACAACGCGTAACATACCTGGTGGACTTAAGGAAGTGGACATCAGAACGTGAGCTGTGTGGAGGAAGCTGAGGTGAGGAAATTGTTGAAAGCTGCAAGGGATAGATGGTGGTGGGGAGACATGATCGCCCATGTCATGAAAGGACATGACACATAAAAAGAAAAGAAGAAAATAGATTTTTTTTTATTTCTTATTCCCCATATATTTAATTAAGACAAATTAATTAAGTCGTGAATGGAATAAATATACAGATATAAACATAGCAGGTTTTTTTTAAATTCCAGTCTAAACGACGTCCTGGGTAAGAAGTTAAACTACATCCACGTCCTGGGAAAGACGTTAAACTACGTCCAGCAGCAAGGCCTCTGATCAGGAGGTAGTGAGAAGCGTGGAACCACCTCTTAATTACTGGTGTTACCAGGTAAACGCTGTCCCGGGGTGGTAGCACCTGTTAGGGTCACAGCTACGAGTGTAACAATTACCAGCAATACTTTTTTGAAAAAAAATATTACCAGCAATACAAATTTGAAGGAAATATATTAACAGAAACGGATTTTTGACAAAACAAAATATTACCAGAAATAAAATTTTTAGTCAGAATTAAATAACCCATTGAGTTTGATATGCCGTTAAACAAAATAAACCAAACCAATCTAAATCAAAGAATACATATTCTATTCATATGAATCTTTCCAAAAATGTTGTCGGCATTAAATAACCCATTGAGGTTGATGTGCCGTAAAACAAAATAAACCAAACCAATCTAAATCAAAGAATACATACTCTATTCATATGAATCTATCCTAAAAATGTTGGCGGCATTAAATAACCCATTGAAGTTGATATGCCGTTAAACAAAATAAACCAAACGAAACCCGTCTAAATGTTGATAGCAGTGAATTTTATGTTTCGAAGTTTACGTGATATTTGCAGTTAAATGCGTCAGTTTTCTTATTTTCATCACTGTGACGGCACTTGGTCCAGGGTCGAATCCTTTGGTCACGGCGCCAACGGTGACGTGGCTCCTCCGGGTCGCTCCTTGCTGCTCCAAGTGTGACGTTCCAACCCCTTGGTTAGATGATTAACAGCCTCGCCTTTCCCAACTCGCTTCCAACACCTGGTTACCAGGGTAACTGTACTGATCTCCGGTCTGCATACCCACGTTGTGATTAGAACTTAGACAGACGGGATCAAACAGGGATTGGGGCCGTATGCAAGCTGAGTTCGACGGGGTGGCAAAACACAAGTAAAAGAAAAAAAAAAAACTCACGAGACCAAAAATTACTGATAAAAAAGGGTAACAACCTTTTATATCTAATGTTCTTTACATAAAAATTATTCTTACTTCCCTGACCCGCTTTGTGGACTGTGGCACCAAGCTTCTATCATACAACTTAAAGACTTCGAGTTGCCTACTCTCTAGAATTTTGTGTGTCGGAGTGTGGTTTAGTTTTTTGACACTGGGCGCTAATCTCTACCAGTCGTTCACGGCTGATTCTTCTCTTCGGCTTGAGTTGGACGTATTTCTTCACTTCGATTTGGTTTGAGACGAATTTCTGTTCTTAGGCTTGGTTTGATTTCAACTTCTTCTATGCATAACTGCAAGTAACTTCTTCTTCCGTCCTGCAACTCTTCTCTCTGCCGACTGAGGTGATCTGAGCTCTCTGTCGTCCGGGGCTGAACTGAGCTCTCTGTTTGGCCTGCAACTTTACTGCCTGTCTGGCCTGCAACTCTTCTCTCTGCCGTCTGAGGTGATCTGAGCTCTCTGTCGTCCGGGGCTGAACTGAGCTCTCTGTTTGGCCTGCAACTTTACTGCCTGTCTGGCCTGCAACTCTTCTCTCTGCCGTCTGAGGTGGACCCTTCTCGCTGCCGTCCGGGGCTGAACTGATCTGCTTGTTTGGCCTGCGACTTTACTGCCTGTCTGGGGTGGACCCTTCTCGCTGCCGTCCGGGGCTGAACTGATCTGCTTGTTTGGCCTGCGACTTTACTGCCTGTCTGGGGTGGACCCTTCTCGCTGCCGTCCGGGGCTGAACTGATCTGCTTGTTTGGCCTGCGACTTTACTGCCTGTCTGGCCTGCAGCTCTTCTTCTTGTCTGGCCTGCAATTCTTCGGCATGTCTGGCCTGCAGCTCTTCTTCTTATCTTCGACTTGGCTGCAACTTCTCTGCGGCTTTCGAGCAATCTTCTTCTTCTTCGACTTGGGCTGGAAGGATTTGTTGTCTTAGGGATTCTCTTGCCCGCAAAGGGGCGAATGAACCGGGCCCGATGCCCGCGTTCAAGCTCCCTCGCTGCCCGCGGTCCAGCTGCAACTGATTTCTGTCGACTGGGATCCTGCTTTTATTGACGCCGCAACAAACTGGGGTGGGTCTGTCGGCGTCAGGGTTTTCTCGATAATTCCAAAAGTCGCATTATTTCTGATTTCCCATTATCGCTATTATTTTCACCCCTACTTCCTCACAGTGCCTCTGGTGGGGAGGCGCATACCCATCTCTCCCGGTCTCTCGTATGTCAGGTGACCGTTTTCGACCAATGGGTCTTGATCGAGCGTCCTTTCTCCTCTTTCTCGCATATCACGTGACCGCTTTCGGCCAATGAGATTCTGGTTGGGCGTCTCCCGTACTTCGTGACGTCTCCAATCGGGCGTGGCTTATCCCGTCGTTGTCCTGGGAAAGAACACCTTGCTAAAAAAACAAAATCTAATTTGGCCTTTTTCGCACGTACGAAAAATGACAATCTCGGCCTTTCACCTTCCTGGTCTCTGTCAAAACAGCCCGCCGCTAATTAGATGTGACTTCAGGAAGAATTTTCTCCGTCTTACTGGCGCTCTCTGAGCCAAGAACAATCGTTTTTCACCTCTTTGTTTTTGCTCAGACCTGATAGTCAAAAAATCTTAATTATCTGAATTGAAAATGTCTTCACTTCATCATCGTGGGGGTTCCAATTTTTAACAGGTCAGAATCTGTATACAATTCCAGCGGTCACCTTCTCATCCCAAAAGACACCTTTCTCCGATTAATATTTCGTTTTCCATTGTTCTAAAAATCCCATTTCTCCAAATTGATAATGAGTCTTCTACACAAAAGTAGGCCAGATGCTTTGACCGACATTTTTATCAATCGTACATATGTTCATACACTTTTACCAAGCCTGTTTTCTTTCTTTTTCTTAATTACCTTTAATTCTATTCTCCCAAATAACAATCTCCATTGTCACTTGAAATTCGGTCGGGCGCGTTGGCCTCTTGACACCTGTTTTCGCTAATGACCGGCCTTTTGCATTACTCATTTTCTTTTTCTTTTTTCCTTCTTTTTTTCTTCCCTTAGGATCGCCTAAGTACAATTAGAGAATTATTCTCGAAACTCAATTATTCTTCGTCTAAAAAACTAGCAACTGGTTAATAAACCGAATAAAAAAAATTAAATCATATTTCTATGAATATTTCTCTTCTTTAGTTTTTTTCTAATAATGCAGGGTGCCACAACACTAAAGATAATTATCTAATTCATTTTAATGTCAGACCGTAAATAAAAGATTAAAAGTGAATCCGATGCGTAAACAATAGTCATTTATTTATTTATTTTTTTCAAATATAGATGGCATAAATATTACATATATACAAAAGGAAGTCATATAAACGTTATAATATTTATTAGACTCTGTCGATAGGAACAGATGTACCGAAATAATCATTTCAGGCCAAATGTTTTGCTGTTACTTTTGAGTAAATGTCTTTTGAAATAGCACGGGAAATGCAACACCTAATTCCA
The DNA here is from genome assembly GCA_903632075.3 of Acanthosepion pharaonis. Lineage (NCBI taxonomy): Eukaryota > Metazoa > Mollusca > Cephalopoda > Sepiida > Sepiidae > Acanthosepion > Acanthosepion pharaonis. The sequence continues at coordinate 1,717,350 of CAHIKZ030000391.1, forward strand.
GATGCACATGGAAGTATGAAATATGCTTTGAAATCTAATCACATTATTAAGAAAAAAATAATTTTCATTATACATAAACAATAAATATTGAACTGTTACGGAATATTTCCTTTCTATAAGGCAGTGTATGCTGATCAATCTCATAAAAGATGAAGACTCGATTTGACGCAACAAAAATATTGTTTTTTTTTTCTACGTATTATGAACCCGTAACACATTATTTAAATCAGAAAATATAAAAATTTTATAAGAATTTTTGATGGAGATAATACTTATTTGGGATACAACTTTACTAACTAACCCATATTTGGGGGAGATGAGGTGGATTCATACCTAAGATAAATGTGGTTTTATCAAAGTTGATGAGAATATCAAGTACTTATCACACGAGAAAATGCAAACAAAACAGTATAAACTCAAAATCAAAAAGTGAGATTTGAAATTCCTGTGACACATAATGAGGAAAGATCGCTTGGAAAATTTGATACTCACAGGATATAATAAATGCAAGGAGGGCCGAGGAAATTAGCTAATAACATACTTAAGGAGATTGTATAAATGCTTGCCAAAAGAATAATGAGAATATATAAAAAAAATCATACAAAAAAAAGGAAAATATGGAGAGCCTTAATCGCCCACGACTTGATTGTGAATGCTAAATAGAATAAAAAGATAAATTTACTTGTTCTTATCAGTCATTTTGGACTTTCATTGGCTGCCACAATTAAATAAACAGAAAATCATTCCACCATCTTTCCCAAGAGTTCATTGTAGATAATAAATAAAAAAAGGAGATATCTTGACATCATTCATAACGTTATACGTTTTGTACTGACACAACATTAACAAGTGACGATTATCGTTTACGTGTATTTGAAATACGGGTATAATTCTCTGGGAAATGAGCACATCGATAGCGTTAAATGGTAAACAAGCCTGTCTTGCTTGATCATTTACAATCAATGAGTTCGTTTCTATCTAAGTGCTCGATATATTCGGCCACAATTAAACTACGCTTGGAAAATCACCACACTTATTTGTGAAAGAAATCTGAATTTCACTTTCTCCTAATATTAAAAGTTCTGAAACAAGTCGATATACGAAGCTGCGTCGACATGTTTTCGTCCAGACCCGCTTGGCAGATCATAACCAGTAACCGATCATTAGAAATTCTTGCTAAATCCGAATAAATGACCGGACACTAAACTTTACTAATCCCTCCATTCAAGAACACCTTCGTGTTGGAAATCTCATAATTAATTATAGTAAATGAAGTGGTTTGCTGACTAAACTTCAAAAAGGGGAATTATCATTATTATTCTATATTTTTTCTCAGAAAAGAAATGAGTAAATTTTTCTGAAAGAGAGGAAAGTACAGTATGACAAATTGCAGAAGACAGTAAGGCGATGTCGCGACGAGACTGACTTTTACCGATTTTAAGAGAATTGGACTGATATCGAGCTGATAATTTCATGGATGCAAGCTGCATTTACATAAATCGATAGACACCTGAGAATGGCCGGAGAACACATAGACCCATGCATTGGAGGTGCTGAAACAATTATATGCATTTTGATGAACATCCAACAAATGGTCTATATACTGGAGTATGCGTTGGTCAATTTTCAATTCAATCAATGGGATTGTTGTGGTTTAGTGTCATTTAGGAAAAATGCATCAACGTGCATGTATATTACACTATAGCAGAATAAGGCAGTTACCTATTCGGAGCAGGACAATGAACCGACAATATTCTCAAATTCTTTAGCCAAATATCATATATATGAGGTCTGGGCAAGAATCTTCGTCCAAGGCAAGCGGCCTCCTTTAAAGAACCCACACTCATTATAATACGTTAATGATTGTGTTTTTCCTAGTGATGGCGAAACTTACCAATTTGGTTGGGGAGTTAATAAATCTTACAACATGTCCGCCACTAATTGAAGTACAAGAGCTAGGTCAGATTATATAAAATTAGCCAGGTTCTGGTCATCCATATTTTTGAAGTTTTACCTATATACTCTTGTATCAGCTGCATAGATATTCATTTAATATCTGAATATGTTCATTTGCAAATAATTAATATAAAAAAGAAAGATGGTTGAACTGGGGACCTTATAGACTGGCAAACCAGTTGATTTTTTTAAGATTATTTGAGAAACATTCTTCTTTACTAAAGAAATCTAGCTACTTGAGAGAAATTACAAGCGAAAAAAAAAACATTTTATAAAATCTGCATTTACCAGCATACCTTTTTCTAGATTCCACCAAATTATTTAATCACAGAACATTCCAGAAGATAATCGTCCTTACCTGATTTCTAAATTCTGATGTCAAGAAGTCTGGTTGGTAGAGACGTGCTACGCCAGCATAAACGTTTGCAATATCGAACGTTTGCCAGTTTTCTATCTGCGAAGCTATAACCAAAAGTAATGATTACCAACGGTATCGTGGCCTTCAATTCGCTTCTATTAACTGATGAGAATATAGTCAACTGGGCATGAACGTTTTGATAACAGACAGCTTAGCACATCATGTCAGCCCACATCTTTACCATGTAACCTATAAATATCTCTTTCAAAGTGGGAATAGTAGGTTGAGACATTTAATAAAGAAAATTTACAAAGACAATCAGTCAATAATCTTAATGAATGACTCGATGTACAGTGATATATAAACACATAGAAGAGCAACTTTACTCTATTTAACTCTCCTTTTATCTCTTCTACCCTCTCTCTCTGTATATATATATATATATATATATATATATATATATATATATATATATATATATATATATATATATATTGTCAATATACTACATGAGCGCTTAGCATTGTTTTGTTGCTTAGCATTGTTTTAGTGGACTCAGCAATTTTCAATCTGCCTGTCTGAATTATCTTCAAGAAGCGATAGCAAGATCTAAAAGGTCAGCCAATCTAACAGTGATCTTATTTCACAATCCTTGCTCCATATGTGGCCTCCTTTGTAAATCACTAGCGGGTCTTAAATGCCACTTAAGATTAACGCACAAACTTTCATAACTGAATCAATAAGCTGTCAGATCCTCATACGTCGAAACCGACGGGAGAATCGATATATATATATATATATATATATATATATATATATATATATATATATGGTTGACACTGCCGTCGTATTCGCTGTATAAGGGTCAAGAGGCTCACTTCCTAGGAACTGCCAGCCCAGACATTTGATTATAGTGGTGAGGGCTCTGTGCAAAAGCAACCACAGTTTTAAGGGCCGGTTGTTTCGGAACCTTATGCGCTAAGTACTACAAGATCATCAAACGATACTCCGCAGGTTTTGAATACAGAGTTGTCCTTCTCCTAGACCAGTTGCCACCCAAGGACATAAAAGTCAATCTGTCCTGCAATTTACCCATAGCTGAAGGGAGAAGATGAATTAATACCTTTCCCAAGGGTATTAGCACGTCATGGATTCAACTGGAATTCGAACTCGACTCTCCCAGTCATCAGAGCTGTTACCCAACGTATATCTCCTATATATATATATATATATATATATATATATATATATATATATATATATATATATATATATTTTACAAAAACGTCAATAATTACGATTTTCATATAATATATATATATACATATATATATAAACAAAAACGTCAATAATGACATTTTCATATATATATATATATATATATATATATATATATATATATATATATATATATATAAACAAAAACATCATTAAGTACGATTTTCATAACTGCTGTCTTGACATAGGAAATATTTAGAGGAAGTTCTGATTAATGTTTTGAAATCTATAAAAACACGTAAAACAGACTTTATAACATGGACAATTTTTATAAAATCCTTAAAAAATACATAAAGTAACTTGAATATGTCTACCTACAACCACAACTTACCTATACACAGTCTCTCAAATTCATGAACTAGTGGCATGCTACATTGCTTGGAGTGATATGCTAATATATATATATATATATATATATATATATATATAGGGAGTAAGAGAGAGTCTGTCTTCTGTTCTTCTATTATATTTATTGCCTGTGTTATCAAAGCCTGTTAAATCGTACATTTCGATTTCAGGTAAATTCCAGAATATTTCGTATCGCATTATAAACATGCGGCATGCTATCTGTCACCAGGTGTAGTTATGCGTCTTTCTAAACTTGAAAATTAGGAAAACCAATAAAATTTTTGCTCTTGTTTATAAATACTTGTTACAAAATAAAATCCTTGCATTTGCCTTAATAATGTTTCGTAGAGGAAGAAACGCGTCGACTAAGATTTTCCTTTTGTTTTTGGAATTCCTTTGGAATATTCGTAGAGGGTGGGTTATCTGATCGATATAATTGATTGATTTCTTTTATAACAGCATAAGGACCATTTTGTGGATATTTGAAAACGTAACTTCTTTTGATTGTAAGAGCTTTTTTTGCGATTGGATATTGCATTAACAATTTCTAGATTATAAAAATAATTTTTACAGATACAAGTCATATTATTGAAGTTATATCTGGTGGTGCTGTTACATCTGGCATATATATATATATATATATATATATATATATATATATATATATATATATATATATTAAGTACACCACCAGATAATATGACTTGCATCTGTAAAAATTATTATATATTATATTATATTATATATATATATATATATATATATATATATATATATGTGTGTGTGTGTATTCGAAATATCCATTTACGAATTACGCGTTTCGTCGATTGCTTCATCAGATCTGAAAGCGAACAAATGGGATCCGTGTATGTATTTTTGTGTAAGTTTAAATAATGAAATCTTTTTTTTTTCTGAAGGTGGTGTTTCACATGTCTAAAAAAAGAAAGAAAATGAGAATATCAATACAGTCTTGAAAAATACACGAATGATTTTTACCTTGATTCATCGCCCGTTAATGATTTGATCTTGTAGACTCGATCAACAATTGAAGAATATTCATCATGTCTTGTGACCATGGTTATCCTGTGAATGTTATTAAATGCGCTTGGGTATTTAAAATTACTGTGGTTGGGTGGAAAAAGTCAAAAGCTAGCGTACAGTATTCTTGTGTTACATCAGTTTTTTCTACTGCTAAGATGCGTGTTGTTTTGGGGACTAATTCTGTGATTAATTCATCTGTCAAAGATGGTTTGTACTATTTTGAAAGTCGTTCTATAGTATATAGATTCAAATGACAGTGCGAAGCGATCAACAAGTGTAAACTCGAATTGGTCAGTACTTTCTTGCTTCAGTATCTGTCTATATTTCTGAGATGAGGTATTATGTACACTATTTACATTATTCGGACAATTGTCTTCATCTTTGTCGCCATATTTATTACAAAGTTTCAGCCTTTCAGTATCTGTCTATATTTCTGGGATGAGGTATTATGTACACTATTTACCTTATTCGGACTATTGTCCTCATCTTTGTCGCCATATTTATTACAACGTTTCAGCCTTTCAGTATCTGTCTATATTTCTGAGATGAGGTATTATGTACACTATTTACCTTATTCGGACAATTGTCTTCATCTTTGTCGCCATATTTATTACAACGTTTCAGCCTTTCAGTATCTGTCTATATTTCTGAGATGAGGTATTATGTACACTATTTACCTTATTCGGACAATTGTCTTCATCTTTGTCGCCATATTTATTACAACGTTTCATCTTTGTATGCCATATTTACCTTATTCGGACAATTGTCTTCATCTTTGTCGCCATATTTATTACAACGTTTCAGCCTTTCAGTATCTGTCTATATTTCTGAGATGAGGTATTTGCTTATTACACTATTTACCTTATTCGGACAATTGTCTTCATCTTTGTCGCCATATTTATTACAACGTTTCAGCCTTTCAGTATCTGTCTATATTTCTGAGATGAGGTATTATGTACACTATTTACCTTATTCGGACAATTGTCTTCATCTTTGTCGCCATATTTATTACAACGTTTCAGCCTTTCAGTATCTGTCTATATTTCTGGGATGAGGTATTATGTCCACTATTTACCTTATTCGGACTATTGTCCTCATCTAATGTCGAATAGTATAAAACGGAGTGGCTCTGTGCCAAGAGAAGGGGCGTTTCATTCGCTCTTTCAATCTTTTGGTGGCGCGTGAGTATTATTTTATTCCATTTTATACCCACTTGTAGCTATAGCTATGTATTACATTCGTAAATGATTTTACACATAAATCTATTTTAATCGTATTCTAAATATTTTCCCGCATCAGCTCCTTTTTTTTCTCATATTCACTGTGCAAATTGTTTATTTCTTTGTTCTGGTTGGAATATCGAACTGAACTCTCTATTGTTGGACATGTTCGACAAGTCTATGAATATAGTATCCAGTGCAGTACGTAATGTGTTCAATGGAACAACGCCAATATCACTAGTAGCAGCTGTTCAGTAATTCTTTAGGTCTTCGATATCAGAGGTTGGCAGTGAATATTCAGAGAAAGTAGCAGCTGTTCAGAAATTCTTTAGGTCTTCGATATCAGAGGTTGGCAGTGAAGATTTGGAGAAAGTAGCAGCTGTTCACTAATTCTTCAGGTCTTCGATATCAGAGGTTGGCAGTGAAGTTTCAGAGAAAGTAGCATCTGTTTAGTAATTCTTCAGGTCTTCGATATCAGAGGTTGGCAGTGAATATTCGGAGAAAGTAGCAGCAGTTCAGTAATTCTTCAGGTCTTCGATATCAGAGGTTGGCAGTGAATATTCGGAGAAAGTAGCAGCAGTTCAGTAATTCTTCAGGTCTTCGATATTAGAGGTTGGCAGTGAAGATTTGGCGAAAGTAGCAGCTGTTCATTAATTCTTCAGGTCTTCGATATCAGAGGTTGGCAGTGAATATTCGGAGAAAGTAGCAGCTGTTCAGTAATTCTTCAGGTCTTCGTTATCAGAGGTTGGCAGTGAAGATTCGGAGTACGTAGCAGCCTTTCAGTAATTCTTTAGGTCTTCGATATCAGAGGTTGGCAGTGAAGATTCAGAGAAAGTAGCAGCTATTCAGTAATTCTTTAGGTCTTCGATATCAGAGGTTGGCAGTGAGGATATTTTTTGGAGAAAAAACAAATTATTCGTTTCGATAAAATAATTTTCTATCATAGCCAGCTCCTGACACAAATCAGGTGCCTTTTCCAAACGACATCTCCGTAGATAGCTAATGGGTCAATCTTTTCTTCCTGATGGTCCAGCGGACATTTTTCTCGCGATCCAGTGCATGACCTAATTAATATTATCTCTCAGTTTCTGTTTCGTAGGCCACCTGACCGACCTGAAATTTTCCTTATTGCCATGGGCAGATAGCTATATCTTATTCGGTACGTCGTCATAAATCAAATTAAATCCGGTGCCTTACTCTCTTCGCTAATGAAAATAAAATCTTTTCATTTTTCTTTTCATCGCTTAGTGTCCTTTTCGTGATGGCTTCTTATCACATAAATTTAATTCACGCCTTTTCTTTTTTTTTCTTTCCTTCTCGCAACTGTAAATAGTGTCACAGAAATATTAATTGATAGAGATACCGTGTTAATGATATGAACTTCAAACTAAATTGTAATTAAATATATGAATATAATACAATTAATTTCCTTTAATAGTATTTCTTTTATTTACAGAATATTAAATAAGCAGAAGAACAATTGTTGTCTTTAATAAGTTTTTTTCTTTAGTTTAACATTCAGTAAATAGTGAACTTAAACAAAAAATGCCGTGAAATGAAAATTTGAATTTTATTTACGTAATTAGAGAATACATATAACAAATTTTTCATAGGACTATTACTACTAATGATACTACAACTACAACTACTACTACTAATAATAATAATTCTCAATTCGCTGTGTACGGAGAATTGGAATTGAGGAAAAAATGTAAATCTCCATAAAACTGCCATCATTTATTCTGCGATGTTTCATCGAAAATTTCTTATGAACAAAATTGATATTAACTGTGTCAGTGTGCAGCAAAAAATATAATAAAATTGTGTTAATAAAAAAATATATAAAATAAAAAGAGAGAAAATGATGCTGATGATAATAATATATTTATAATAATAATAATAAAAATAATAATAAAATATCTTTATTCATTATATATTATTTCATTCATAAACGAATTTGGTTTCCTTGAATATGCCATTATCTGAGCTTACGTGTATGCATCATTTAATTTTATTCATGTATGAGTCGATTATATTGTATGTTGTATGTTTTAATTATATTGACTTGTGTATTTTTTAATAGTTTTCTCTCGTATTTCATTCCTATTTTCCCTCTTAAACATTTGAGTTATATTCCAGTTTACAACAAGATAACTAGACAGTGTTTTATTACTATTATCATGTTTGAGACGTTAAGGACAGAACATTAAAATAATACATTGTATTCTGACACAATTCCCTGTCTCGATTTCAACTTTTATTGTTTACACCAATGCTGGAAATTATACGATAAGCGACCCGTGAACTCTACAAGAATAATCATTTATTACAACTGAACTATCAAGCAAGAAATGTCTTCTACCTGTTTTCTATTGATCTGGATCAGCTGCCAGATATTTATAAATAGCATGGCGAATATTAGTTGACTGAAAAGAAGGTTTCTCCTAATAGATACATCAGGTTAAATGGAATACTGACATTGCAGCCTGTCGATTTTTTTTAAATGGTTATAATTACTTTTCCAGACAAGTAGATCTGTGACTGGGTTAGAAATCTAAGCTGACGAAAATAGGATTGGAATTCTGGAAATTATCAATTAAAGTTTTTCAGATATATTTCCTCCACTTTCTAGTCATCAGGCTGGCGTATCTGTATTCTTTATGTCTAATAGCAATGGTAATATTAGCTGTTACATTATATGGAAATATTTGACATTCACCAACAGAGTAGACAACCTTTCTTTTAAAGCAGTTTTTTTTTGTTTTTTTTAGTATCTGTTTATATTTCTGAGTTGAAGTATTATGTACACTATTTACATTATTCGGACCTCATCTTTGTCGCCATATTTATAACAACGTTTCGGCCGTTGTACGCTCTGGCGTGGTTGGAATGTCGAACTGAACACTTAATTTCGCTCACTATGGTAGACTGTTCTAGTTCCACGTGCCATGTTTTAATAGATATCAATTGTCATTTATCTCCTGTTAATTCCCCTCTCCATGTTCTCCACTGCCTTAACCGGGTATTTAAATCACACTCTTTAGGTCCTGTAACACATGGGGGATAAAGGCGTTAGTTAGATCCAGTGACAGGACCCAAAGAACTGACATCCATTAAAACATGGCACGTGGAACTAGAACAGTCTACCCCAGTGAACGAAATAAAGGGTTCAGATCGACATTCCAACCACCTGAAGAAGGCCGGAGCGTGCAACGGCCGAAACGTTGTAATAAATATGGCAACAAAGATCAGGACAATAGTCCGAATTATGTAATTTTTTTTTTCATGAAAATAGATTTCTCAATTCCACTATGTGCTATCGATTTTTCCAGTAGTAATGGTGGCTTCCTTCCTAAGCTGTTGTTTGAAGTAGCATCGAACATCAAATTCTTGATTATGTCATTATTTTTATCGTTGTGCTATCCATTTTAGTTATTGCTACTGTTGGAAGTCCAAAAATGATGTGGTTTCTGTTCTTTGTGATTCTGGATTATGGAATAAGTTCGTCTGTAAGACCTATAGGTTTCATTCACTCAATAGTGTTTTAATAGTTGATTTGAGAAAGCAGTTAAATATAATTAGATGTTGAAATAATTCTGATAATGTTCGAAGCATTAAAACCTAATAATCTTCTTTCTGCTTTTTCTAAAACAGCTTCGTTTCTTTTTCATCGCCGACTTCCTCAGACATATCTCCTTTTAAGGTATTCTTGAATTCCCATCTGAATACCAGAAATGAGGAGTTAACAATTACATTATGAGCATGCGTCCTTATGTACTCATCTTTGTTGTTTGTAGAATAACATTTTGTCTTTCGTCAGGATTATCCAGATAACCTTCAAGGAATTGTGCGTTCAATCCGTCTGCTGGGTAGTAACATCTCAGATTCAGACGGGAAAAGTGATAACAATATCAGAGCACTACTAAGAAATTGAGCTTGTGGAATTTGTCCTTCACAGGATATATTAAAGGCAAGAGAGACAAACGATGACTGAGCTAGCTACAGAGCTTAGCGAGTAAAATTGTCTGGCATGACACAATGTCTGCATGTTCATGCCTTTTAGCATGCTATAATTAAAGCAACGAAGTATCTGCTTTTCATGCAGCGTTACAAACAAGAGACAAAAAAGGAAATCATGTATTTTAATGGTGATAAATTTTAATTCCAGGTCATCTGTTATTAACAGCTTTGTCTTACGTCACAGTTTTTGTATGTCAATATCTAGGGATATAAAGATTTTGAGCCCTTTGACACGATGTAATAGTTAGCAAGCTTGAGTAGTACGTTCGGTCCTCCATAATACTCCATACTTTCGGCCTTGTGTCACATCTAAGCTACGATTAGTAAATATCTACATGATTATTACATTCTGTTTTTATCACTTGAAATATATTTTTTTCGGATATTTGAATAGATTAAAATTCAACCTTGTTAACTTGACATTGCTCTTCGTGACCAAGTCGGTTAAAAGCACGTCGGTTCTAATGACGATTTTCTATGCTAATACGGCTGAGAGTTTGGATCCTGTCGGAAATGTTTCTTTGATAAGATTTATTAAATATTCAGGCCGGTAGGCGGAAATAAATAGAGGCAGCCTTCGATTAGTTCGCTAAAATTTTTATATGTCATAATTCGATTAGTGCATATATAATACTCGATTTGTTTGGTAAAACATTATCCAATTTATCTATAGTAGTTGAAAATTGACTTTTTTTTTATAGTAACCGATATACACATTAGCCGCATTAATCGAGCGATTCCTGTATACTGTTTAAAAATACAAGGAGCGTCTACTCCAATATTGATGTCGAATATAAATATCGTTTAAAGCGATACAATATGCATCAGATTAATAAATAAACAAGCCATTACCTATTTAGAAATTGCTTTTTTGGATTCTATCTAACTGCATGTCTGAGGGAAGGAAATATGTTCAGGCTAATGAATTAATGTTTACGTAGTATTTTACCGCCATTGTTCATGTAGGAGCCATACTGAGAATGCATTATTTACCATGCGTGCCTTTTTTAAGTTTTTCAGTATGAACATAAAAAATAGAGACACTGTTCCTATTTATTTCCAGGTTTATATCATAAATACGCCTGTGATATTAAATATGTTTTTATTTTATTGGCTCAATTTTTTTCTAAATTTTATATTTTTCCTGATTACTTTTTCAATCTTGTATCGTTTCATCTTCAGCGAGTTGTTTATTAAGATGTTTCTATTTGCGATATGGCCTCCTTTCCCTTCCTTTTAGCTAACATGTCGAGCAATTTCGATTACACTCGCTATAAGCGAGTGATGGGATCGCATCACCCTTTTTCCCTTTCTATCTGCGTTTCACAAGCAAACTTACAAAGTAATAGATCTCATTCGTTTCATTGTCTTCTTTTTTTTTATCAATCTCCGTTCATTTATCTGTTCTGATTATTATTTTCAAATTTCTTTCTTGTACTTTTGAAGATGCATTACATCTCCATTCAATCAATAATATTTTCTCGTTTGATGTTTACATTTCATTCACATGAGAATTCCAATCTTCACATATTTAAGAGAAACGATATCATACGTTTTAAGGCTACATTGGATTTCAAATCATATTCAATATTAATCGATTACATTCTTCAAAAGTATCTATTTTCTGACTGTCCTTTATATATATATATATATATATATATATATATATATATATATATATATATATATATATATGTTGCGATGTATAATTTGTCGTATGAATTCAGCAAAAAATGAAAATGACACTGACATCTCATTTTAGCACACGTATTTACCAATATTGCACAAAAATATCTTGAAAGAATAATTTTTTTCAATAAAATCACCACTGGCTTCAACCAGGGTCACTAGACGACTACTGAATCTCCTGATACTGTTCTGGACAGTCTCCTTGTTTAAGTTGGTGAATGCTGACATAATCCTTGCCTTCGGTTTATCTTCGGTATTACCAGGAATTTTGTGGGTCCTTTGCTGAACCGCGCACCACACATAATAGTCAAGAGGTTCGTACTTTGGGGAGTTAGATGGCCAATGGAGGGATGATGCTGTCGTAGAAATGGTCTAACAGCCATGATAGGGTTCACCTGCTTGTTTGACATTGTACAGAGTCCTATTTCCAGACATAGGATCTTCCAGCAGCTACCCTCTTGACCCAGGGCAGCACTACGTATACGATACACTTGATGTAGGACTCATTGTTGTGTCTAAGGCATTGACCAGCAGATTTGGAAATTCTAGTCAAAAGGATCTTAGTGGTTTTTCCAAGCTGCCGTACCTTCGGAATCACCATTGGAATTTGTGAATCCTCTACAGGTGTACTCAGATGCACACCCAAACACTCTTTAAATGTTCATATTGGCGCTTCCGACGCGAATACCAGACACTACAGCATGCCGTTTCCAAAATTCTGGTGGAGTGAATTGCCTCATGGTGCTTTTTTTTTCTCAAAGACGATTCACAACTGATCCTACTATTCTATGCAGTTGACAAAATAAAAATACACAAAAAAACACAAGATGCACGCGCGAAATTAAAAAATATAAAATGGCAACAATTTACGCAACTAAGAGTACAACAATAATAATTTATTTTAATTTTTACATACGGACAAAACAACTTACTCACTGCAAAGATGCATTCTTGTTTCGATGCATATGCATCTCGACTCGTGAGAACTAATAATGTAGTAACCTTTTTTGTCTCTCTGTATGTATGTATCCCAAGACATTTTATTAAAAAGAAGGGAAAAGCAAGATATCTGTTTTATTTTTTTTTGTATATTTCCAGTTTTCGGATGACGTGTTGAGTATTGTGCGTGAAGTTGAGTATGAAACGCCCGGTGTTGACGCGTTGTTATTTTTGATTAAATACTTTCGACTTTCCCAGTCATTATCAAGAAACTGTGTGTTGTCTTGTGGCAGGTATAATTCCTTTGTCTGCACTCTGGAAATCTGAACGTTTGAAATTGCCTAGCGTGACATCATTTCTAACGGATATTGGGAGCGAATCTGCACGAAAAGATTGCAATTTTTTTATCTATTAATTTAATTTAAATTTTCACTTTTTTATTTCCTTTTGTTTATTATAATTGTATTATTATAAGAAAAATGTCTTATGCACTTCAAGAGTCTTTATCTACTGTTGAATGATATTTTATGTAATGTGGGCTGTTTAATTTGGATAATAATAACTTCTAGAGTTTTGAGTCTTTCTTTGCATTGGGTGCTGTAAAGTATTTGTGTGTTATCTACTAGTATTTGTCTTATGTTGATAGTTGTACTTTGGTTGTTCATGTTGTGTTGGTCGATGTGTGCATGGATTGTACCAAGTTTCGACAGGTGATACGAGAGAATGTGATGCATGTGTGCCCAATTTAAATATTTAATGTTATTTTTTATTATTACCGTTGGAGATGCAATCTTCCGGGGTGAATATGGGAATTCACAGACAAGATTATATGTCCCGATGTATTTGCTAGTAATTAAGTTAAATGTTTTAAACTTATTGTAGTAGGTGATATATGTTTTTTTTAGGACCATTGAGTGATATGTACCAGTTATCGCCTGTTAATTCCCCTCTCCAAGTTCCTTAAGACTACATTGCACAGTGGATAAAGGCGTTGGTTTGATCCAGGGACAAGACCCAAAGAGTTGCGAGTTCGATACCCGGTTAAGGCAGTGGAGAACTTGGAGAGGTGAATTAACAGGTGAATAAATGATAACTGACATCCATTAGACATGGCATATGGAACTAGAAGAGTCTACCAAAGCGAGCGAAATAAAGGGTTTAATTCGACATTCCAACCGACTGAAGAAGGTCGGAGAGTACAACGGACGAAACCTTGCGATAAATATGGCAACAAAGATGAAGACAATAGTCCGAATAATGTAAATAGTGTATTTAACAACACATCTCAGATATATATATATATATATATATATATATATATATATAATCCCTCACTTTCTATATACACGGTGCGATGCATAAATTGTCGTCTAAATTACGCAAAATAGAAAATAAAACTGACACCTCATTTTAACACATATATTTACCAAAATTACAGAATAAATATCTTCAGTCACGGAAGAGTAAATCACGGCCTCAAAAAACTTTCGAAAACCCCTGTAACTCTTCTCCTAGTTTAAGTTGGTGACTGCTGCCATAATCCTTGCTTTCAGTTCATCTTTGGTGTTACAAGGAGTTTTGTTGGTCTCTTTCTCAACTGCACCCAACACATAATAATTAAGGGTATTGCAGTCTGTGGAGATAGGTCGCGCGATGTAAAGGGTGTTTTGGTCGCATGAATTATCTGACAGCAATGACTGGTTTCTTCTGCTTTTGTAATATTGTACAGAGGCCTGTTGCCAGATATAAGATGTCCCAGAAACCACCCTTTTCATCCCCGTTAGTACTACCCCTTCAAGGTACTTGAAGTAGGCCTTCGTGTTGAGTCTGAGTGCCTCACAAAAAAATTCGAGAATTATTTTCTTTTCAGAGACATCAGAGCGATTTTCCCGCGCTACCGCATCTTTGGGAAGATGAATGGGGGCATAATATCATCATCACTAGCGATTACTCCACATACCATGATGTTGACTGGATATATCATCAAACTCTTTCCAAATTATCTGCACTGTCCTCAAACTGTGATGTAATGGAATAAACAGTCACCCCCATTACACTATAGGTAGTAAGTATCTATAAAGTCAACTGTCTACAGGAAGAGCGAAACGACGCAAGCACGTCTGACCTTCCAATTCCGGGTACTCACTACTAGATTGACCTGTGTGTATAACTCTACCGTATTTCATATTGTACTGGTTGTATACAATAAATCTTTCTTCTAGTATCCACCTGGTGTTAAGTATTTATTCCGTTAGCACTGAATATAACAAATTGTCACACAAACACTGAAATATTCGTATTAGGGCTTCCGCTAATAAGTATAGCATACCGTTCCCAATTAATAGGCTGAATAAATTGCACTATCGTACTCTCCTCAAAGATGGTGTCCAACTGACCGTAATGTGTAGTCGACAAAATCAAAACCAAACAGTGTATCGCGCTCTCTCTCTTTTCTCTGTGCTTATATATATATATATATATATATATATATATATATATATATATATATATATATATATATATATATTATAATAATAATATATAAATGTAAGTAATTATACTCGTCCGAAAAAACCATAGGTGTTTTGACTTGTAAATTAACAAACCAATACCCGAGGGAAAATAAGGATGAAAAAGAAAGAACTAAGAATATGTAATTGAGGCGATGACAATCGTACAGAATCTAAGCTCAGAGTCCAAAGAATAAAACCTCCAAAACGAGTAAAACAAAAGGAACTAAACGTGCTGAATACACAAAATAGAGCAAATGTAGCTACGAACCTAAAGAGACAGGCAAACCAAACTTGGTTTCACCTACGTGGATCGTCAGGGTACACTGGCCCCTGATATATATATATATATATATATATATATATATATATATATATATATATATATATATATATATATATATATATATATATATATATATATCAGGGCCAGTGTAGCCTGATATATATATATATATGAGTTTCATTAAAAAGGACTGAAAAATTCTGCGAGTTAAAGTGTGTAATGATTGTCCAAATGTTTGGCTCTTCTTTCAGGCATTGTCAAGAATGAGTTTTATTTTTAGCTGAATGTATTGGGTATTTATTTTAGATACAACTGCATGTCCACACCGGTCTGACTATAGCTCAATTAAGATTCATTTAAATCAAACGAACTCCATTCGTAACTTACTTGGTGAAAATATAAGTATAATAGATTCATTCGCATGTAAGAAAAAGACTAAAAATAATGAAAGCACTAATAATAAAAACGAAGAAAAAAACAAGATTCAGTAACACCAATGATCAACATGGCCACAATGTGCTGACTGTGTTTAGAGAAAGAAAAAAAAAACTTTCGTTAAAAGATTCATACATTTTGCTAAAAATAGAAATCATCCTTGAAAATGGCTAAGAATTAAACAATAAGCTTAATCGCATTACATTCAACAGGGTAACACTGACAAATCACGTTAACATAAGTGACATTAATAGTGTGCATTTATGATCTACACAAGCCATGTTCGTGATAAAGTGACATTTGCATTTGTCCGGTATCAGTAGTAATAAAGGTGGAAATAGCCTTTATTTTCTTGGCAAATATGCTTATGTTTTATACAATAAAATAAAATATGTTTTTATTTCGCAACAGATCGGATATGAGGGATTGAATGACAAAGAAAATGTTTCATTGAATTCGCGCTAAATATATTTTAAATTAAGGATATAAAAATATATATCGCTAACGAAAAATTAAAATCATACTCAATCCACTTGCAGACGTCAGAACAGGACACGTTCAATGCTTTTGAGTCTGTTGTAGTAGTTATTTTGATTAATCTTGACAGGTAGATGAATAAAATAAAAAGGAAAGAAAAGAAATCGCGGGGAACCATCACGGAGAACATTAAATCAGAGCTACGACAGGGACAATCATTTTTGGCGGGGACATGCAATCACAATTGAAACAATTGAATTACGTGCTAAATCCATTGGACATTCTATTCTTATAATTAATTACTTTTTTCTGTTTCTCATCTAATTCATTGTTTTCTCATAGATTGCGATGGGAAGAGAGACTTTTTTCAAAACAATGTATGAACTAATTTTTCTTTTCTCTTCTAAAACAGCTAAAGTTACCTGGTTACTTTATAGATCCATAAAATGCATATAACATCTATACAAGAACAATGATATGCATTTATTATATATATATATATATATATATATATATATATATATATATATATATATCGAACCTGCAAGCTACACGGAATCGTCATATAGCCTGTCATGCTATACCAGTTTAGCTACAGAAGAGCGTCTGGTTATCAAGGTCGATTTTACTGCTTTTAAACTGCAATATGATAGGTTGTCTGTAATCATGGAATATTGAAGGAAGTTTAATATATATATATATATATATATATATATATATATATTAATGTACATATATATATATAATAATGTATATATATATATATATATAACTTCTAAGTCCATTTAAGAACCATTAATATATATATATATATATATATATATATATATATATATATATATATATATATCGAACCTGAAAGCTACACGGAATCGTCATATAGCCTGCCATGCTATACCAGTTTAGCTACAGAAGGGCGTCTGGTTATCAAGTTCGATTTTACTGCTTTTAAACTGCAATATGATAGGTTGTCTGTAATTATAGAATATTGAAGTGTAATATATATATATATATATATATATATATATATATATATATATATATATATATATATATATATATATGCATATACATTAATGTGCATATATAACTATATTAATGTGTATTTTGGCTGCAACATTTCTTTGAATCATCTGTTGTATGCAGCCGACAAGGAAGATTGAATTATTTTTTTACTAATTTTTCCAGCATCCTAAGTTTTTTTTTACGGTTTGTAGGATTTAAGAAATATCAATTTGTATATTTATAATTTTTTATACTTTTATATTTTTAAAATATATTTTCATTGTATATATATACATACAAAAACACACACACACATATATATATATATATATATATATATATATATATATATATATATATATATATATGTATATGTATGTATGTATATAATTTTGTCGTATTATGTGTATTTTAGTTACATTCCTTGAATAGCTCAGGGAAAAATGATTTTGAAACGTTATAAACCTAACAGTGAAAATATATTTTCAACAAACGAAGCTACTGTATACATATCCACAGGTATATTAACCCCTTGAAGCATGCATAATATATATAAATATCAAAATATATATATATATATATATATATATATATATATATATATATATATATATATATATATATTCAGTTGTAGGGATACGAGTTTGTGACCCTGGTTTCCTCCTTCTACGATTAACAGACAAACTCTTTACATATATTTATTTCTATATATTTGAACAAGTATAAGTCATGATACATATATCAGTTTGTAGTA
This sequence comes from Acanthosepion pharaonis, assembly GCA_903632075.3. Classification (NCBI taxonomy): domain Eukaryota; kingdom Metazoa; phylum Mollusca; class Cephalopoda; order Sepiida; family Sepiidae; genus Acanthosepion; species Acanthosepion pharaonis. The sequence continues at coordinate 1,735,666 of CAHIKZ030000391.1, forward strand.
AAGATTTGGTTTATATGTATACGCTTTTCTGTGAAACGGTAGACGTTGTGATTGTATATAGAATAAATAAAAGATCTTTTTTCACAAGTTAACATATCTACCGACGTAATGCATGTGAAAAAGAAAAAACGCAATCACAGAACCATGTTCATATGGCATTTTGCGTGCTATGTATTCACACGCACACACGCGCATGCACACACACATACATACATACACTCACATATATATATATATATATATATATATATATATATATATATATTAGTAGGCGTGTGTCTTGGTGCAGATGCTGTGATTTTCTAGTCAGGCGGATTTATCGACATGAAAGAGAATATTTTGACAGGATGTTTACGCTAAATTTACATTAAAAAAAAAGATGCCTGTCAATTTTGCCGACCTGATATAACTCAGCAAATATCGAATTTAGATTCCATGCGATAAGAGAATTTCTTTTTTTTTTTTTGTTTGTTCTTTTACATTGGAGATGTAGATGGCTACAAGAATTTCAGAATTAATAGAAAGTGCCATGGTCTGAGGATTGTTCCAATTCACACATAAGCGTACGTGAACACACATATGTGTAGATGTAAGTACATAGAGAGTGAAAGACATAGAGGAAAGATAGAAAGAGAGAGAGAGAGAGAAAGAGAGAGAAAGAATTGATTGCAATAACGAGAAATAATGTGAACATGTAGTTAGCGTTTCGACTGGCGAATGTGAAGTTTATTTTAAAAATACAGAAAATACTCACAGAGACAGACACACAGACAGACAGATATAGGGCCAGTCAGATAGATACAGAAAGAGAGATAACAAACTGAAATTGACATACATGCATATATATATATATATATATATATATATATATATATATATATATATATATATATATATATATATATATATATACTCTCTACTCGACACTCCTGTCGAATTTGACATATGAGGGTCAAGCAAATCAGTTCCTAGGAAACCGACATCCCGACATCCCTGAGCACATGAGATTTGATTATAGTGGTGAATGTTTCGTGCAGGACCATCCACACTTTTTGAAGGGCCGAATACATAGACCTGGTGCACTACGTGCCACAAGGTCCCCAAACAACCCTCCGCAGGTTTTGAATTCAAAGTTGTCCTTATCCTAGACCAGTTGCCATCAAAGTCTAGAGAAGCCAGTCTGTCCTGCTATTTATCCATAGCTGCAGGCAGAAGAATAGGATTTACACCTTTCCCATCAGTGAATGTAATGGATTCGACTGGAATTCGAACTCGGCTCTCCGATTCCTCAATCCATTACTCCACCGTGTAACTGCAAAATTGCCTAAATCGTATAACAACATAGGATAATTGTCCATCCCACAAAATGTTTAACATCTAAAACATCACTAAACTAATTGAGTTCTTTTTTCCACGTTTTGAGATAAGACATTTAGCCATCTTGGCACCATTTCTTGTAAGAATCTGTGAAAAAAACCCTTTAAGTTATTCAGCTAGAAAAAGAACAGGTCAAAGTCGTTTTGCGCCTGCTCCACCATGTCTTCGCACGTGAGCAACGCTGAGAGGAAAAAGATCATTCAGGCCTTCAGTAATGATACCAACATTCATACTCTGGCTTCCATCTTTAATGTTCATTCCAGAACCATCAAGGGAACAGAGAATAAGTTTTAAAAAGTGAGAACAGCAAAGAGAAATCAGGAGGTCACTACAGCAAGAGGGATCATCATTTCAACTTAGAATTAAATATATTTTTATTGTTCAAAATAGTGTCCAATAGTGTTATAAATACGTAGGACAATTTTGTTGTTACACCACGTGTATATATATATATATATATATATATATATATATATATATATATATATATATATGTGTGTGTGTGTGTATTTATATATATATATATATATATATATATATATATATATATATAAATAACGTGTTTTAGTGGACTCAGCAATTTTCAATCTGCTTGTATGAATCAAGATCTAAAAGGTCAGCCAATCTAACAGTGATCTTATCTCACAATTCTCACCGGCTCCATGTGGCCTCCTTTTTTAAATCACTAGTGGGTCTTAAATGCCACTTAAGATTATCGCATAAACTTTCATAACTGAATCAATAAGCTGGCAGATCCTCATGCGTCGAAACCGACGGGAGAGTCCATTATTATATATATATATATATATATATATATATATATATATATATACTTTCTCATATCCGTACAATCAGAAATATGGAATAACAGACTAAAAAATAATATATATATATATATATATATATATATATATATATATATATATATATATATATAAAAAACAAAACAAATGAAAACAAAAACAAAACAAAACAAGATTCCTTTATACATTTCTTTTGAAGTTAAGATCTTGAAAATTAGTCCTCGATGTTTTTGTTTTATTTTGCTGTTGTTTTGACTGCATGTGATAAAAGCCATACTCACTAATGATTATCCATTCTAATAGAAATATATTTGTTGATAGATTTCAGAGTAATATGAGAAGGTTTCCCTAACTGATGTTCATGTGATATCTATTTTATTATTTTTTTTTATTTTTCTACATATTTCTAAACAGTTGTGACCATGAAAATGTTTAAAGACATAACAAACAAGTGTTGCAGATATATCACACATTAAACAGTAAGTACACCAGAAGAGTATTACACGGCTAGTGAGTGTGTGTCGATTGACCCAGCGTTCAATCTATCCGACTGTTTCCCCAAGGCCTTCTCTCACACTAGTCTTATTGTAGGCGGAAATGTCCAACATAGACTCTTTAGAGGGAGGACACCATAACACCCTCTTTTCAGCCTGACTCTGTATGGATTATCTTTTTTATAGTTACCACAGAATACTTTTTATTCAACGAAATAAACCCTTGTTCACAAGAAAGAAAAATCAGAAACAAGCACTTTGCAAAACCTATATCCAGGGATTACGTTCACAATTTTTTTCTTTTTAGTTTTGAGACAAAGATTTTTACGTGTTAACAACAGTCCCTTTTTATTAAGGTCTCTGGTCATTATTCCTAAATAATGAAAAAAATTGATAAGTTTAATTGTAATAATAATTATAATGTTAATAATTTCCAACATTCCAATTCGTATTGTGCTTTTCTGGTAATTCATAAGTGTGAAAACGTTTTTTTTTTTTACTCATTTTTTTTCGTTTTCCTGTAGACATGGTTTGAAATGATAGATGTTCAATATCTTTTTCTTTTCGGGTTAATTTCTAAAGTTTGCGTAAATTTTCTTTTGGACCTTCTGAGCTCTGGCACTGATTGCGGTATTGGAACCACAAACGTGTCAAAGACGACGGCCATAATGTCATCTTCTATGGGATCCTTGTCGACTACGCTTTCATACCGTTTTCTAATTTGATTTACAAGATATTTGTGTATAAACTTCGGTACCTGAACCATACAAATCATGTTACCAGTTTGTCTGGCTATTGTTCCTATTTCCCAGTGAGGTTTATTATTCTCGAATACACGAAAGAAAAACAACAACCTTTCCACCGGTTTTAAAGCGCTTTTTAAGCACTTTATTCCTATTTCCCGCTTTCGTTTCACTCGGAAAGAATTTTTCAAATGCCGATTTTATTTTCCTGGCAAACATGACTTCCGCTGGCGTCATGTTTGCCAGGTAAAGTCGATTTAACTCCTCGTCAATTTGATTTAACGCGGAAAATGGAACGTTAGGTTTTTTTCTTAAAAACTGGGTTTACGTCTTGCTTTAAATCAAACTTAGCAGACATATTTGTGCATATCCATCGTCGTCTACTGAAAACGTCGGGATTTTTTTTTTTTAAGTTTGCCTTTCAACTTTTCTTCTTAGTCAGTCAAATTGTCGACTTTTTGACATAATGAGTTAATAGGCATATCCCAAAGTTGAAACTGTTCTGACCAATCAGTCCCGAACAGATTCCCCATATTCTTCATAATATACACCTTTAGTTTTAAAGTTTTACCTTTGAATGATACGCTCGTTATAAGTTCGCCCATAAACTTAATAGAATCGCCAGTTACACTTTTAGCTATTCAGTTCCTTCTTAACAAAGTCGGCTTACCCATTTTTTTCCATGTTTGATAATTAATTATGGATAAGTCTGAACCGGAATAAAGCTGTAGCCTTATATTTTTGTTAAATGTTTGCACTTTAATATATTTCCTGATTTTAGAACTTTCTGGATCATCAGATTTGGTAATTTTACAATTTTTTTTGTCTTGTTCTTCATCCTGCTGTGAGAACTTTTGTGTCCAACTTTATCGCAATTTTTTATCTATACCAATGTAATTGACCACGCCCGAAATATGGTCTTCACAGCAAAGTAACTTTATTAATTTTTGGTTGGCCCTCTTTAAATTTCTTTGGCGTATTTTTTTAATGTGAGCCACGCTACTCTGTTCGATGTTTTTCGAATCCTCTCTGACGCTCACGAAACGTGGGCAATCGTCGGCAACTTGCTGTAAAGTAACGTCGAGCTCGTTTTCAAGCTTGTTGAATACCCAACGACGTATTTCGGCGTCTTTCTCTGAAACAAAACCCTGGAAGAAAATCAGGCTTTGACCTCTGCCAATTTGAATTCATTGTAGTTTTTATTGACTACACTCGCGAAAGTAGTATAATGTTCGTCTTCTTTGCGAGTGAGATTCATACATTTCCAACGCTTGTGAAATTGTGATGTTTTTGCACTGGAGAATTCTGTTAATGATTGAACCGCCTCTCTAAATTTCAAGTCGCTGGTTTTCTTAGGCAAAATATAGTTAAAAAACTTAGTATATTCTGCTGTGCTGAGTAAGCGAACTTTTTTATGGTCAGCCCAACTTAGACAATCCGTATTGTATAAGTCTTCGTAATGTTCAAAGTACGAAGCGAATGTAATTTCTTCTTCAGGTGCAAACGTAAAGTTTTCAATCGCACTCCATATCGCATTTTGAAAGAACGCGTTTCCGCTGAAATCATTTTGGTTTTGATGGATATATTATACAAGTCCCTTGGCTCATTCTGTGTTTGAATGAGCATATCTTCCAGTTTCTATTGTCTAACCTGAATTTCTAGTCGCTGTTCCTCAAATTTCTTCTGGTATTCTGCTTGTTCTCGTTGCAATTTCTCTTTCTTGATATTTTTTGTTTTAACAGTAGTTGTTGTTCCTGTTGGTGTTTCATCAACTCTAGCATTGCACTTTTAAATTCGTCCACTTTACTGCGGTAGTACGTAAAATTAAGAAATGAGAAGGGAGATTTTTTCAGTTTACCCTCTTAACGAACTGTTTCAATTGTACGAGGAGAGGGTGTAAATTTTTACTTTACCCTATTAGCGAAAACAATAACACTGTCTGACTTGTACAGTTCTTTTACTGACTTGTTGGAATGGGAAAAATAGCAAGCTTCACCAACTTTCTTCCCAACCACTAAATTGAACTTGCAGAAATCCTATTGTTTTGAGTTTCTTTTTTCACTGTCAGTGTTGTAATTAACACTAGATATCCTTTTGTCGTAGAGTTTGATTAGAATTCCTTTCTTCACCACTGTTGTAGACAGTGTATTTTTTTTTAGGATTTAACGTGAAGTCCATTTATTCAAATCCTTCGTGTCCATGATGTTGTGACCAAGTATATGCTTAAAGAAATAGGAAACAAGTGTTGCAGATATATCATATATTACACAGTAAGTACAACAGAAGAATATTACACGACTAGTGAATGTGTGTCAAGGTAAACTAGCATCCCATATAAATAATTCTAATCAAGCCAATGTGTATTTCTTTGGGAAACTAAAGAGTATTTATGAGAATTACACGCACACACACATACACACACACACACGAGTGTGCCTATATATATATATTGAGATGTTTCGTTGAATAATTTAGACATGTACTGTCTACTTATTTTCAAGTGAATCTTTTCATATTCACGGATAAGATTTTTTGGTGTCATTATTGAAGGTCGAAAGAAAATCGCTGTGTTGATACATATTTATTTCTTCCGAGTAATTTCGACATAGCACAATGTCATGATCAGCGTATTGTTTCTTGGAAGACAAATACTGTAGTGTTCATTATTATCGGAGACAATATTGTTGTGTTCATCTGAAAGTAAAATTTCTCAATTTGGGAGTGAAGAACGCTGAGCCAGTGCGTGATCGCTGACACCGCTTCAGGGGAGGCAACTAAGTATGGTTGTGGAGAATTGTTTTTACGAAATAAGTATTAAAAAAACTATTAGTGCAACCTTGTCATCTCAACACGGCAATTTTCTCTCTGAAGTCATTTTCAAGGAAAATTTATGTCTTATGTTGTGTTTATGCGTTGACAGCAAGATTTTTTTTAAGTGGTCAATATATATATATATATATATATATATATATATATATATATATATATATATATATGCGTATATTTTGGCAGCGTGTTTTCATTGAGGCACGTTTCGTTGAATAATTTAGACACGTTTCCTTATTTTCAATTCGATCCTTTCATATTCACGAATAAGGTTTTGGTGTCGTTATAGAAGGACGCGAGAAAATTGCCGTGTTGATATATGAAAAAGAAATATGTATTTTGAAAATAACAAATAAAATGGTATTAAAAATTATAAAAATCTTTTGATTGGAGTAAAATTTTGGAGAATTTGATTACTAAACCTTCTCTGATATGGCGTGGTGATCAAATACCAGAACAGAAAAATGAATCAGCGGACGACGCGGACATAATGATCGTTTTCGGCTATAAGACTTTGCATATCTGTTAAGTTTATTTGCCATGATTTATGATGTTTAGCACGTATTAAGTTGCATATTGCAATAAACTAGTCATTCTAAATTTTCAGTTTTTTTTCTTCTTGTGAAAATAGTACAAAAATTCATACCTGCAACGGTGTCTAACTCAACGGCCCTACACACAGGCACACACACACACACACACACACACACACACACACACACACATATATATATATATATGTGTGTGTGTGTGTGTATGTGTGTGTGTGTATTTATTTTCACCTGAAATTAAAGCAACCATACGAAGATTAAAACGGCACATGATCAAATATAATATATATTCATTATCTGTTATATTTAACAATATATATATATATATATATATATGGAAGCCTTAAGCCTTAATAATAAAAAAGAAAAAAGGCAAACACAATATTAACTACGAACATGGACACAATGTGCTAACTGTGTTCGGAAAATAAAATACTTCTATACACACTCAATTGAATTGAACAAATAAAATCATCGTTGATGATGGCTGAAGGTATAGACGAAAGCGTTCGGAATTATAGAACATTTGGACAGTCTCTACATAATCTGTGTCCCAAAAACATTTGTCAGAGGAAAGAAAAAAATAATAAAAATCTTAATCATAGTGCCTTGTCTGTCGTCTTTAAGGAAACATATATAAATAAAGGATTGGTGCCTAAATGCAAATACACACACACACACACACACACACACACACACACACACACACACATATATATATATATATATATATATGATCAGACAAAGTTTAAAAGATTATAAGCGAGACATTTCGTCAAGGTCTTTTGGGCTCGGATTCTTCACGTCTTCAGGTTTATCTAAAAAAATGACTATATTTTTAGAAGGAAACCATGGAATAAGACTAGTTAGTCTCCCAGCACTTAAATGCATCCCTAATGACTTTCGGCCTTGATAGAGGAACGTGATTATTGATGTAATCAACTCATGAAATTCAGCGCTAACTTGTCCAAATGATAAACATAGAAGGAAGCATATAATCTTTTCTTGTTTTAGTGTTTAAATAAGGCGAAGCATATATATTTTTTTATCTAGTGATTCTGTTTATTTAAAATTATGAAATACTTTCTTTTCAGTAGACATTTTTTAAAAAGGGGTATCACCCCATGCAAGGCAATACAGGCATTATCACGCAAGGTTTTACAGGTTATAGACGTATTAGGAACAGAAATATTAGTAATGAGGAGAAAGAAAAGAGCAATCAGGAGGCCAGTTGACAGCATTTGACATAGCATTTAAAGATTTGCAGATTAAAGTTGACTGGAAAGCTTGTGCCCGGGAGGGAGTTCCGCAAACGTGAAGTGCTTGATAGCATAGAAGTTACGGCAACATCTCGTTTTGTCAGCTTGGTTACGCAGTTTATTAAACAGATTGCCCTATGGAACTCATATTAATTTGCTCATAGCGTCTTAGTTAATGTTACGATAATTAATTTAGTGAGTTGTCCCTCTATGTCACCACTTTTGTATCTCAGATTTTTTCGATGTCGAAAAAGGAATAACTATTAAATATAAAAAGACTGAAAGTATGGCCTTCGGCATGTGATTCCTGGAGATATAAATATCAAAAAAGTGCCGAAACTGGAATATCTAGGAAGCGAAACCGAGATCCGAACATACATTGAACTAGCGAATAAGCATTCCAAAAGCGAAGGTGCTGAGAAACGGAAAAGTTCCGTTACTCTAACGAGAGCGGGAGAAAGAAATATTTATTTTCCTTAATACGTTTCTCCCGTTACGTGCATAGCTATATCCATGATATAACAACGGCGATATTTCACAGACAGAAAGAAATAGCTGAATGTGAAAAGAATAACTCACATGCTTAATTCACAAAGAGGTTTAGAATGCTACGTAGTACACAAAATTACCTATATATATATATATATATATATATATATATATATATATATATATATATATATATATAAGTGTCCCATGCAAAGAAATTATAACATACGCCTCAACAAACAGTTTGTAAGAAAGGTGAACCTGACTTATTATATTTCCCGAAAGGCAAAAATGTTGTTACGATTGCTGCTCTACGATTTAGGCTAGGCCATATCCTTTTCCCGGGAAGACCTACCGCTGTCCCCTAATGACTCTAGATGAGAACTGCTCTCGTCCATTTATATCCTGACGTCATTCACTGGCAGCCACGTGATCCTCATGACTATCTCAATGAATGGGAGAGAATCAGGATTTGTAATCTAACATTAGTAGCAAAGTAAAAGAAAATGCTGGATTACTATGTTGTATCCATTCTCTTATATGACAATGAATACTGAACAATCTGCCTGTCATAAGAAGTAACTTCTCTCTATTTGGACTCTTCCGTTATTATCCATTAACGGATTCTCCTCAAGTTACTTTCACACGAACGGTGTTCCCCAAGGCTCTATCCTGGGCCCTATTCCTTATTTTCATTAAGGATCTTCCCGATGTCATCAGTTCCCAAGTAGGCATCTATGCAGAGGACACTACTATTTACTACTGCCTCAAGAGCAAATCTGGTATCGCTGACAAAACTAACCTGTCCGTTAGTCGTGAAAATGACCTCCAATCGGCCGTAGACTGGGACAGTAATTGGCTGGTTAACTTTAATGCCTCAAAAACAAAACTGCTCTCTAGTACTCACCACAGGCAACCTTGCCTGCCTCCCATTAGAATGTCTGATGCTCAACTCCACAAGAGCACCTCTTTACGACTGCGTGGCAAATGTACGCTGACTTGAGATTGAACAAATACATTGAATCAATTGCTTCATCCATCGCAAGGAAAGTTGGTTCCCTGCATCGCGCCAGAAAGTTTTTCCTCGCCCGAGTCCATCCTTCAAATCTATAAATCAACCATTCGCCCTTACATGGAATACTGCAGACATATACTGTCTGATACTCCCGCAGTTCGTCTCAAGGTCCACGACAAAATCCAGGGACCGATATGCAATTTGATTGGCCCTGATCTGGCATCTCGTCTACAGTCGCTCTCTCAGAGACGTGCCGTCGCTTTTCTCTGTCATTTTAACAAATACTTTCACGGTAGCTGCTACGACGAGCTTCTCTCGCTAGTTCCCAAACTGCATGAATTTAAACGTTCTTCTAGGTCGGCATCTCAGTCCCACCCTTTCACTGTTGAAACGGTCAAATGTAGCCGTCTCTTCTACTCCAATAGCTTCATGTCTCGCACTTTCTGTCTGTGGAATTGTGCTGCGCCAGGAAATTTTTCTCGCCGGAGTCAAATCTACAAATCTGACTTGATCTATCCCCTAACCTTTTCTTCATCCTTTCCTCTATCACTCCTCTTTGCTCACGCTCCAACTCTCTGTAACCCCTTGTGTGCTAGTGGCTTCCCGCCTTGCTTGGGGTGGAATGCTTAAAAAAAAAACATAGAATGAGTAAGAAGAAAAAGCGCATAATCCTGCATGTGAGACCCAGTTAATAATACCGTCATGAAGGGTAAAGCAACCCGCTCAAACGTTCTGCGTTTCTTCCCAAGTATTAGGTTGGTGCAAAAATAATGACGTAATAATGTCGTTTTTGACGTATTTTTTAACGTTAAAAAACGACATTATTACGTCATTATTTTGCACCAACCTAATATCTATGCTTCCGACGCCGTTTGGTTAACTTTATCCTTCGAACAAAAAAAAAAAAAAAAGCAAATCTCTTGACAACCACCCATTATGCTACCAACCTCTGCTGATTAACCGAAATGCACAGTGCGTTAGCAACTAGGGGTCCAGCCTAACTGGTTAGGGTCAAGAAATGACCCATTAATTCTGCATTATTGAAAGATCTATTACCGTCGCCTATATTAATTCCCTACCATAAATTATGTACAGTTTAACACTACCAGTCATTTAAGCTCAGGAACAATGAGAGACATGGCTCCTCTAGTATATTATTATTATTATTATTATTATTATTATTATTAGTAGTAGTAGTAGTAGTAGTAGTAGCATTAGTAGTAGTAATAGTATTCATATTTCCTTTGATTTTTGTTGTTTATGTTTTTTTCCGCGTTCTCACTAGATACCTAAGGTCAAAGTTGACTTCCACTGTTCATTAAAAAAAAAAGAAAAACAAAAAACTAAGGTTACATACATTTTACATAGATAAAGCTCTTCATAATGTGTGGGTTGTAATTTTGGCTATATTTTTTTGTATTTATTTAAGTATGGGCGAGCAGGAATCTCTTTAATGAGTCTATCGAAACATTTTCCAAGAACTGAGGGGCTCCAATTACAAATTAATGTCCCTCATGTGCCAAGTTTTGAGCATTTTCATCCTAGTATTTTGATAGTTTTTACCATCTTCAAAGATAATTAAAAGGAAAATTAATGAAAACACAATGTATTTAATCAACCGACCCATTGTCGAACAAAAATTATTACAGGCCCCTATCTCTTAGTCCAATAAAAGTTTCCTTTTGATGCTGAAGTTGTTATTTTATTATATTTTTTGTCATCATCATCATCATTCGAACAATAAGTTCGCAGAAAGACCTAAGGCAGGGCACACATTTTTTTTTTTTTTTTTTTTCTCGGTGAAGTTGCTAGCGTTACATAGACAAAATCTCCTTAGTAGTGCTGTACTTAAAAGACAATTTTCTGTATTCTCTTAAGCTGGGGTTTCTAGGATTCTTTCAATGTGTTGTTTTGTTCCATTTTTTATAATTCCAATAATTACCACTGGTATTATTCTTGTTTTCAATTTCACATTACGAGTAAATTTAATTCTTCAATTGTAGGCAAGTTTTTTCTTTCTGGTTTTTGACAATAAGTAATGTTATTTCTAAAATTCCAAAGTGTTTATTGTCCAGTGTAAGTAAACCTATGACGATTTTATATTCTGTAAAAGTATAGAACATCCTGAGATTAGATGGTCTATTGTTTCTTGGTATTTGTCACAGAACCTGCATTTTGGATCCAATTATTATGTATGATAGAAAAATTTAGTGAAAAGACTCTGGTCTTGCTGCAAGAATAAAACCTTCAGTTTCAGACTTTAATATGCTCGTAACCATCGATTTAATATCAACATTGGGTTTATTTGCATCGTTCTGGATATTCATATCAGCGTTGTTTCATCTGTTCAGGCTTTATCCTTGGCTTTTTCTTTTTCATATCTTTTGCTGCAATAGTTGGTTCTTGGCTTTTCAGAATCTACTAAATGTAAATGTTGTTTTGTATTTACTGCCTTTTTTTATTGAATATTTTTTTTTCTTTTTTTCATGTTGTTTCTAATTTTATCATTCATTTGTTGTTTATTAAGTTAGTAAGCCAATAGTTGTTGTCTTAAAAAAACAATTTAGCTGAATAAGACCTCTTCCCACCTTCTTTGCGGGGTATGTATAGACGGTTACATCAGCCTTTGGATTGCATCTTTAAAGAAAAAAGCTTTCTTGTTTTAGAATCCATTTGTCTGATTTTTAGAGTCCAGTTCAAGATGTTGAAAACTATATTGGACCACTTTTTAACATAATTCTGTTCTGAGAATTCAATTCATAATACCAGTCGTACCCTTCTATAGTACTCTTTGCACTTTTCTTCTTTCATTTTCTTATGGTGAATTCCTTCACTCTCATTTTGACTTATAAGCTTCTCCTTGTTCTAAATCTTTTAAAAGTTTGTTGTAGCGAAGCTTTAGCACAATCAAATTTCATTCCAATGTCTTACCTAGCATTTTACAGAAAGACCTTCAGCTCATTGTCATTTCTAATTTACAATTTTAAGTCATCCATGTAAAATAATGGTTTTATTTTCTTTTGCTATTTTTTTAACCGCATTCTGTCTTGTTAAGTTCTGGTTAATGCAAAATAATGACAAAGAGTTTTGAAAATTCCTCTATTGATGTTTATTTCCAGACTTATCCTGATTTTTTGTAGTTTTTCATATCGACATACATTGTTTTGAAATTGATGATAACGGGTGATACCTTGTACATTTTAAAGACTTTAAGATCAGGAATGTGGTAAAAATACGATAATCTTCAGGCAATAAGATTTTTTTCCCAGGAAGCAGTTTTCCAGGATCATCCTGTAAATAAGATCTTTTACAACACCTTTTTTGTTCAAGTGGTGTATGTCATTTCTTTCCAAGAAGAAATATGTCTATTTTGTTAAAATAGATGTTAACAGTTTGTATGTTGTTGGAAGATATGTTGGTCTATAGTTTTTTCGGAAAAAATCACTATTTTTTGGGTAGAAGAAAGGCTCCTTTGGTCATCCATGCAGGAATTTTAGTTGGATGTAACCATTTCTTGAAAGGTTTTTTTGTGTCTGTATTTAAATAATATAGCCAAGTTAGGAATTTTATCTATTCCTGAAATTTTTTCAGTACATTTAACATCTTCTTTTATTCCCGCCCATGTCTGTTCTGGTTTAAGTTTTTAACTCTTGCGCAATAAAAAAAAGCATAAAATTTCTTTGCATATCTTGTTCTGTCTATAGAATATCTTTTCTCTACAATCTTATTCTTTGAGCCTTCAAGTTGTATTGTTTGTTTTATTTTTTCTTTAGTTGATAGGACTTCATTTTTCAATTTTCTTTTCTTCTCTTCTTTTTCTAAAGTTCATCAGCACCGATAATTCACTTCTGTGTTATTTCTTTTCTAATTTTCTTTTCCAAGGTGGATCTTCATGTGAGACTGCCTTTTTTTTTACTTTGATGTTAGTTTATGCTATTGCATTAATTGAATTTATTAGTGTCTTCTTCAAGATTTATGGATTGCTTAATAGTTTTGAGGCCCTTTGTTGGTTGTAATTTTGGGATCGTTCCTCCAAAATTCTGTACTTATAATTGATTTCATCCTTCTTCTTGTATATTAATCTTGTTTTCTGTGATATAAATGAAAATCGTTTTTATTACCGTCTTGTGACTGACTAAGATCATTTTCCAACATTTCTAAATTTTTCGGCATTATCTTCACAGTGATTTTGTGTATTTCGGTTTTTTCATTATGAAACAAATTGATGTTACTAGATTCCGGTTCCTTTTCATAATTTTGTTTTTCTATTCTTGTTGAATTCTTTTTATTTATAGCCTTCAATTGCATGAAGTTTATTTTTGTCTATGTAAATATGAAAGGAGTTATTTTCTGAGGTTTGATGCGCTTCATGGAATGCATTATCCACGAGACCATTTTATTTTTTTTTTTCTTTATTATTATTATCATTATTATTATTATTATTATTATTATTATTATTATATTACTATTATAAGATATGGATTGAATTTTAGATTTCATGAAAATGTACACTGATTTCTCCGAATAACTATCTGCGAAAATTGAGACATTTCTTTTTGTGAAGGAAGATATTAGCTGAATTGATATAATGCACGCTGTAAGCGACCTTGCTCCAAATTGTTCCCTCTACGATGAAGGAAAAAAGATTGAGCAAAAGTGGGCTCAAACAAAATAAATTGAAATCCCCACCCCAAAAAAGGAATAAAATTAAGGTGAGTGAATAGTCCTGCAGGGTGAGGAAAAAGAAAAGCGTAATGCGAAAAAGAGAAAATATATATATATATATATATATATAAAGAACAAAAAAAAAATATTGAAGAAGTCAAAGAAAACCATGATGAACAGAAGTGAATTAATAAAGTAAAGAATTTTTCTTCTGTGTCAGGACGTTGGCAATCATGTGTCTTCGCAATTTTTTGCCATTTGTGGGGCTTAATAAATTTAAATTTTGAAGGGTATATATATTCTGCGAAAAAAAAAGAATATTAAATTTGATGAAGGAAGGTAAAAGATGGATGAAATGTTGCACAAATGATACAAAGATGAAGGCAATGCCGAAAAGAAAGAAAATGGATGCTGAAATAAAACATGAATACGAAACAAAAAGAAGGAATGTGAGAAGTTTGTAGGATGAGTAGAAGTAGAAGAAGAGGAAAAGTAGCAAGAAAACGAAATTCCAAGACGAAGAAAGAGTAAAAGATCATTCAGAAAAGTTACGAAGAAATAAAGGGAATAATAAAAAAGTGAATAATGTTTTTCTTCATGTTATAACGTGTAGAAAAACATTCTGAATGAGAAATGAAAAATAAATAAAAAGTTCCAAAGAGAAAAGAAAAAGAGAAATGTCTGAGGAAATAAAAAGCGAATGAATTAGAAAAAAAAGGAACATTTAGAAGAGTGTCGTAATCGTTGAGAAGAAGAAAAATTAAAAAGAAGGAAGAAGAAGAAGAAGAAGAAGAAGAAGAAGAAGAAGAAGAAGAAATTTTTGTACAATTCTTACGTTGGAAGAAAATTTTAGGGCCGAGTGGAAGAAATATTTTGAATGGATTTAAGTGAGAAAGAAGAAGAAGAACAAGAAGAAGAAGAAGAAGAAGAAGACGAAGAAGAAAAAAAATGATGGTATAATTACTACATAGATGAAGAAAAAGATGAAAAAGAAGAAGTCGATGACGAACACGAAGAGGAAGAAATGTTTTAATACTTTTACTTCGAAATAAAAGTTTTGACCTTGAGAGGAAGATATATTTCGAATGAATTTAAGCGAGAGAAAATGCATTCAAAGAAGAAGAAGAAGAAGAAGAAGAAGAAGAAGAAGAAGAAGAAAGAAGAAGAAATGATTTTACAATTTTTACGTTGGAAGAAAAATTTTAGACTTGAAAGGAATAAATATTTCTAATGAATTAAAACGAGAAAAATGCATGAAGGAGAAAAAGAAATGTTTTTATTACATTTACATTGAATTTGTAGGCCTTGACAGGAAGAAATATTTCGAATGAATCTAAGCGAGCGAAAATACATTAGAAGAAGAAGACGAAGAAGTGGAAAAAAAAGCAGGAAAATCATATGCCGAAGAAGAAATATATTAATTCGTTTGCTATAAAATACCGAAAGTAGGTCTTGTAAGAAACGCCCTATTTAAAAAGAGTTACTTAAGAAAGACGTGAAAAGGACGAGAGTAAGTGAAAGAAAAAAAAAAAACAGGAGGACGCTGGTTGGAAAGATCCGTGAAAAATGTTAGATAACAGGCGAACGAACAGCATTCAAATTCTGTAAACGGAAATGCAAGAAATATGCAGATTGATTGAAACTTAAATTGATATCGAAATGCTTGGAGCCGAAAATGTGGAATTTATTATTCACTCAAATATATTTTTTAAATAATCGATTTTCTTCTAAGTCATCTCTGAAATATGGATCGCCCGTAGCAAAGTATAAACGATTGACGTGAACTCTCCTATTTTTTGTAGCAACAGAACACTGACTCCAGAATTTGCATTTCTCACCAACTTAGATCTAGTGCAGAATGCCAAAGAGGTTTTCGCTTATATGTGTTTTCCTTCGTTTTTCTTCGGAGAGTTAAGGGAAAGGCTAATTATTTATCTGCGGCAATGGCGGAACATAACGGCTGTACTAACTTAACAACTAACGGTCTTACAAGCAAAATTATACAATTATGCCAAACTTGGAGATGCATTAATTTTTACGACCTCAAATATTAACTTTCTTTCATTTCCAATTATTTCATCTAGGGTTAGCATTTGGGGATAGGTTTAGGGGTTAGTGTTCGGATTATAATTAAAGGCAGCGGAAAGTGATCTGGTTATCATTAACAATTCTTTATACAAAAAATAATAAAAGGCACCAAATACATATTTTAAAGTTTGTAAACTGTCGAATTATATATAAGGATAATAACGTTTTAGCTGTTTTCATCTTAACTATATACAACTCATCTAGGGTACCTTGAGGCGGTGTAATGATTAGCAAGCTTGTTTCGCTAGAACAATTACAACTGAGTAGTGAGTTCGATCCACACTTGGTGCCTCTTACTTTCCGCCTTGTGCTACATCAATGCTACGCTTGGAAAATCACTATAAAACTCATCTATCTACTGCGGTCTCGAATAGCTACATGCGACAATTACACTGGGATTAAATAGTATAAGCGGAGATGATCACATAATATTACGGTGTTACGATAGTATCATATCTACCGTCCATCTTCTACTATCGTATCATATCTAAGGCCATTTTCTATGTTAGTGTGATATCTACTGTTCATTTTCTACTATGGTATATTTTTCAACTGTTGGAATTATGAAATATGATTAGGGTTGTGGTTAAGATTTAGCGTTAGGTTTAGGGGTTACGGTTCTGCTTAGGGTTAAAAGCAGCGGACATTTAACTGGTTATGTACTAGAAATCATTAACAATTCTTTATACAAAAATAACAAAATAAAAAAAAAATCATCAAATAGTGATTTTAATGTTTTTAAACTGATTTGATGTCATTTAAATAACAATAAACATGTCATCGTATTTCCTGAGCTTTTTTCAACAATAATGAGAACATCGTCTTTTGCGACAGGTCGCGACTGCCTCGGGATATATTATACTATAATAGTACCCATATGTCTTTGACAATTTGGTTACATGCAGTGCTGGCCTTTGATTTTTCAGTCTTTACCTCAAGAGGAATTTTGGTCACCCAAAAGAAAACGTGGGTGATTATTAAAGTCTCAGTGAGTAAAACTCGAGGTGCAATGGTTGATCATCCGGGGTTGGGGTTGTTTTGATTTCTTGTATAAATGCCATAAAATGGTTCTCCTCTCTTCATCTCACCAACAACATAGAAGAGAGTTTGCTTTAAATTCATTATTCTGCGTCTGTTCTCAATCTGCTAGTAAAAGACGTTATATTCTTTGTTATTTTTATCTTCTTTTCCATATAAAAGGTGATACCTTGCCGCGTTTCTATTTTTGTAGAGACGAGGGGAGTATTTAATATGAAACATCCTTCGACCGCAAGGATTAAATGACTACCAATTTCTACTCGTTCTCTCTGCTTACATATTCATAGACGTAGGGCACCTCGAGGCGATGTAATGGTTAGCGAGCTTGTCTCGCTAGAACAATTACGACTGAGTAGTGAGTTCTATCCTCACTGGGTGGCCCATACTTTCGTTCTTGTTCCACATCTAAGCTACGCTTGGAAAATCACTATATTAGGGCACCTCGAGGCAGTGTAATGGTTTACAAGCTTGTCTCGCTAGAACAATTACGTTTGAGTAGTGAGTTTTATCCTCATTCGGTGGCCCGTACTTACGGCCTTGTGCCACATCTAAGCTACGCTTGGAAAATCACTATATTAGGGTACCTCGAGGTAGTGTAATGGTTTACAAGCTTGTCTCGCTAGAACAATTACGTTTGAGTAGTGAGTTCTATCCTCATTGGGTGGCCCGTACTTACGGCCTTGTGCCACATCTAAGCTACATATGGAAAATCACTATATTAGGGTACCTCGAAGTAGTGTAATGGTTTACAAGCTTTTCTCGCTAGAACAATTACATTTGAGTAGTGAGTTCTATCCTCATTCGGTGGCCCGTACTTACGGCCTTGTACCACATCTAAGCTACGCTTGGAAAATCACTATATTAGGGCACCTCGAGGTAGTGTAATGGTTTACAAGCTTGTCTCGCTAGAACAATTACGTTTGAGTAGGGAGTTCTATCCTCATTGGGTGGCCCGTACTTACGGCCTTGTGCCACATTTAAGCTACGCTTGACAAAACTATCCTGACCACTGCTCTCGATAGGGACCTCCATCCTGTGGTTCATTGGGACAGGAAATGGCTTGTTAACTTTCTGTCTCGTAAACGAAACTGCTCTCCTTTACACACCACAGAGAAACCTTCCTGTCTCCCATCAGAATGGCTGAGTCCTAACACCTCGAGGTCACCTCCTTACGCCTGCTTGGTCTCACGCTGTCCGTTAACATGAGATGGAATAAGTACATTGAATCAATAGCTTCATCTACGGCAAGGAAAGTTAATTCTCTATGTCGTGCCAGAAAGTTTTTCTCGTCTGAGTCCACTCTTCCAATGTATAAATCATCCACCCGTCCTTGCATGGAATATTGCTGTCACATATAATCTGGTGACCCCGGTTTACCTCTAGAGGTCGTCGACAAATTCCAGAGACGTATATGCAATGCCATAGGTTCTCATCTGGCATCTCGTCTACAGTCGTATTCCCACAGACGTGCGTGGCTTCCACCTGCCTCTTCTACAAGTACTTTCACGGAAACTTTTCCAACGAGCTATTTTCGCTGGTTCCCGGACTGTATAAATTTAAGCGAGCTACTAGGATGGCATCTCGGTTCCAAAGTTTTACAGTCGAAACGGTTAAATCTAACCGTCTCTTCTACTAAAACACCTTTTTCTCTAGCACTTCCCGTCTGTGGAACTAACTTCTTTATGCATGATATCCTGATAACAATAATCTTCAAATATTCAAGTGTAATGTCAATCGACATCTTCTGATCGATTGATCTTATCTCTCGTTCTTCTCTGTATCCTCAAATACACCTCTTTACTGTTGACCTCAACCCTCTGTAATCCCTTGCGTGCTAGTGGCACTCCTGCTTTGCTTGGAGTTAATTGCTTTTTTTTTTAATCGGTATCATCCCATGAATGACAGTAAAGCTACTAAAACAAAAGGGGTTACAGGATGTGGAAGAATTAGAAACAAAAACATTAATAATGAGTAGGAAGAGAAGAGTGTAATAAGTAGGACAGTAGATAGTGATTCACATTGTATTTAAACGTTTTCAGATTAAAGTTGACTGAAAAGCAGAGGTGCTGGAAGGGAGTTCCAGAAGCGAGAACTGCAAGAAAAGAAACTGTTAGCATAGAAATAATGGCTATAATATAACCACTCACTTGTAATCATCGTTGATTCTTACGCAGAATTGAAGGTTTTCTGTTTTTCCCACCGCATGCATTACGATATGTTACTGGATAATTATTCATTATTCATCTGTCAAAACTTCTGGGCTTCCTTGACATTCCCAAATGAAATATATCATACATTCTCGGATTCTGGTTTCGGCTGGATCTTTCACCACATTTGTGCCAATGCAATTTTCACCGTCTTGAAGTACATGTTTGATTATACGATTGTAGAAAGCTTTTACCATTTTTTGTTCACTTACCCGAGGATTGATAACTAAATCATCCCATGAAGATTATATGGAGAGAAGACAGTGTGGCGAAAATTATCCTTTTAACATATTTATTATCAAATGCAGTTGGACCATTCCAGGTAAACTTCAAATTGATGAGATCTCGACGTCAGTCTAGTACTGTGCATAAATTCATACAGTCTAAATATCAATAGATCATCCGAAGAATTACCATGAAAGTATTTATAAAAAAAGACTCATAGAGGCAACCTTACGGCAGTGGACAAGTGAATGAAGCTGGTCACGACCGATAATATTGCTGATTCTTCTTTGGGCCTTATCGAGGTGCTCCGGGAAAATAGCTTAGACAATGGACAATACATAGCAACAATATTCGAAGCATGGACGAATGGTAGACTTATAGATATGCAAGATAGATTCCGGAGCCTTATTCGACACAGTGAACTGACTTTCTTGGCAGCTGTTCTAGCGATGGATCCAATGCAGCCTTTCTATCTCAGGTTAGCTTATTTACTCATGATAGTTTGAACCATCGAATGTATCTATTATCACTATACGCCGACAATACGAGGTATGGTTAAAAATATATAAGCCCCAATAAAACAACGCATCCAAGCGAAGAGCTCATCGGAACAATTGCTATGAAAGTATTTATGGAAAAGTCACAGAGAGGCAACGTTACGGCGGTTTGAAAATGACTGAGTATTTCCTAAATTCTGCTAATAACTTAGGGTGAGGAAAGTACATTATTGTTGTGAGTTTCTTGTGTCATTAATAAATGACCGGGTTTGATGTAGTTTAGGGAATTACCTGGAATGGTCCAACTGTATTTGATAATAAATATGTTAAAAGGATAATTTTCGCAACGCTGTCTTCTCTCCATATGATCTTCATGGGGTGATTTAGTTATCAATCCTCGGGTAAGTGAACAAAAAATGGTAAAAGCTTTCTACAATCGTATAATCAAACATGTACTTCAAGACGGTGAAAATTGCATTGGCACAAATGTGGTGAAAGATCCAGCCGAAACCAGAATCCGAGAATGTATGATATATTTCATTTGGGAATGTCAAGGAAGCCCAGAAATTTTGACAGATGAATAATGAATAATTATCCAGTAACATATCGTAATGCATGCGGTGGGAAAAACAGAAAACCTTCAATTCTGCGTAAGAATCAACGATGATTACAAGTGAGTGGTTATATTATAGGCAGTTTTACGTTGAATAGCAAGAATACTTAATCACTCACTCATAATACATGGCAAATCCTCTCTGAACGGCGGCATATGCAAGTATTTTATACATTACAGACACACACATACACATATTTAAACATATGAATGTGCATTATGTTTAATCATGAGCCGTTCTGAACTTCGTCTGGTTGGTTTCATTTCGAGTTAATATATAGACAAAAATTGTCCAACATTTGGATATTTATTTTATTAAATTGGTCCTTGATCTAAGCTTTCGACTCACATGAGCTGACGTAGAAGATCGCAGGTCGTACATATATATATATATATATATATATATATATATATATATATATATATATATGTGTGTGTGTGTGTGTGTGTGTGTGTGTGTGTGTGTGTGTGTGTGCAAATATATGGATATAGATCCGACAGTATGAAGAAAATATACAGAAAAACAAAAAAAAATCTTAATATGCAATTATGCTGTATTAATGTTAATATAAAGTCAACGTCGGACGTTTTCGGTCTATTTTAGACCATCATCAGAACATATTCATAAAACATAATTTATATTGTTCTAATGTTAATTATATTTGAATTTTTGTTTGAATATGTTTTGATTGATATTATATATATATATATATATATATATATATATATATATATATATAACCTGCGATCTTATATATATATATATATATATATATATATATATATATATATATATGTTTGTATGTATGTATGGTGATAGGTGTAAATTGTGCCTATCTTATATTTTCAATTTAGCTCATTCGTGTTGTTTGATTCTGATTTGTCGACTTAGTAAGGTCAGTTGTGCAACGTCTGTGAGAAAAGCACACCATAACACAATTCACTTCACGAAAAGTTTGGAAACGACATGCTTTACTGCTTGACATTAGCGATGGATGCTCTAATATGAACATATCAGAGTATTTGGGTGTCAAGCTGGGGATAGTTCAGACAATTCAGAAAGCTTTGAATGAATCTGATGGTGATTACGGATGTACCGTAGCTCGGAAAAATCACGTCGTTCTGATGAGAAAAGAACTCCCAAATTTGTTGGTGAATGCCTCAAATTCAACATGGAGGCCTACATCAAGTGCCTTAATCAGATAGTGCTGCTTTGGTCAAGAGGATTGCCACAATAGCAGCTGAACCCAGTTATAGCTGTCGGGCAATTTCTGCAACCACATCACATCTTACATCTGACCACCTAACTCCCTAGACTGCAACGCCTTGATTATCAGGTATGGGGATCAGTTGAGCGAGAGACCAACAAATCTCCGGCGAATATTAAGAACTGAAGACACATATTATGGCAGCATTCACCAACTTAAACAAGGAGACATTCCAGAAGATTTGCGGGAGATTCCGAAGTCGTCTGGAGGTCGTGGTTGAAGCCAATGGCGATTTTATTAAATGCATTTACTATTTAGTATTTCAAGATAAACTTGTGTAATTTTAGTAAATATTTCTGTTAAAATGGTGTGTCAGTTTTATTTTTGTGGAATTTAGACGTAAATTCATCGATCGCACCTTGTCTGCCCATCAGAATGAATCTTGATGTTAAAGTCAATGCAGTTGGTGTCTTTCTCTGCGTTACACGTATGATAATCCGTGGGATTACAAGTAGGGAATTTAAGTAGCCATACGTTGTGAATGGTGACATCGTAAAAATGATCTGATAACCGCTTCTGACTCTTCCTGGAGGTGTGGAAGAGAGCTGAATCATATTGCCACATATCTGGACTTTCAACAGCCAACGTCTCAAACCAAGGCTGGACAACGGTGTTCAGCAACTCCACATAGCCATCCGAATTGAGCCTGAGACCTTGCGTAAAGATGTGAGGTGGTTTGACATCAACCTCACTGGAGAGTTTGGGTAAACTTGTTCTTCATGACACGAGGAACGTAATATGGATTGTAGACAAGCTGTTTCCTACAATCGATGTCTATAGTGTTGAGAAATATTAACTTTGTTTAGGAGTTTCTTTGCTTTTGTCAGGCTGTTTTCTCGAGATTGTTTTTGAAAGAAGATGACCTTTACAACGCTTGTTTGACATGTAGCGGTGGTCCTCATCATAGTGGAAATTGCAACATTCATTTCCCGTGCTAAAGCCGCATTTCATTGCCTGGATCTTCCATCACTTTCTCATTCAGTTGTTTGTATGAATTCTGGTGTACTGAGTCATTTAGAAATTTCCGCCATTTTCTTTCCTACAAGACACGGCCACGTAGTCATCGTTGCTGCTCTCTATTTAACGTCCTATTGTTTACCCATTGTTCAAAGAGCATCGAGCAGCTGTTACGATTGCGGCATTTTGATGCCCGGCACGAATCCTCATAATTTTGGTTGTCCATGTCCGTTAATTTTGACACCTTTAATATAATAATGAGTACCGTTCTCTGTTTACAGATATTCCAAATAAATGTGAAAAATTATATATATATATATAATATTTGTAATATCTATCTATCTATCTATCTATCTATCTATATATATATATATATATATATATATATATATATATATACAAACATGACAGAATTGAATAGCCACCAAGATAAAGTTTACTTCTGATGTTTTTAATAACCAAGATAAATTAACTTAGATTATTTGATAACAATACTGGAACAGTCCACGAACCAAAAGAGCATCAGACCTATCCGAATTTCAGCGAGGAAGTATCCTGGGCCAATATGTAGATGGTCTTAGTCAAAGAAAAATATCTGAAAATCTTTCAATACCCCTTTATACTGTTAATAGAGTGATCGTACAATTTACCAGACAGGGCAAGAAGTGCTCAAAACCTCATCCAGGCCGCCCTGGGCCCTCTGAGAGAAACATGTGCCTTGCCGAAAGAAATGTTGAACAGGATCCACGTTGCAAGGCCTCTGACATAGCAACACAAGTTGATGTCAGTCCCAGAACATCTGTCAGGTATCTTCACAAGCTGGGCTACTATGGCAAAGCTGCGAGAAGGAAACCACTTCTCCGTCCAGCCAATATCAAATGCAGAAAGGATTGGGCTCATGAGATGGTAGAGAGACCTGTGACCATTTGGACCACTGTCATTTTCTCTGATGAGTCAAGATTCGCATTATTTTCCGACAGTGGAAGAGTATGGGTATAGAGACTCTGTAGTCAAGAGTTTGATTTAAAAAGACTGCAGCCAACGGTGAAACATGGGGGCCTTTCAGTAATGGTATGGGGTGCAATTTGGAGTGATGGTCACTCAGAGCTTTTGGAGTGTGAAGGAAACATTAATTCAACCAAATATGTTTCTATATTAAAGAAAGGGCTCCTTCCAATATTCTCAAGTAGTAGAATGAGCAAAGTTGACTCCTTATTTATGGAAGATGGAGCTCCATGTCACACTGCTCAAGCAACGCAACATTGGTTGAGAAAAAATGGGATCATTAAACTTCCATGGCCAAGTCAGTCCCCGGATAATTACCCTATTGAAAACTCGATCGAAAACTCCGCAAAAAGAACAGGAAGCCATCTCCTAAGCCCGAACTTTTAGGATTATTGCGTCAAACATGGCAAGAAATCCAAGATGATATTCCTGAACTCATCGCTAGCATGCCTAGAAGGATCCTTTCATTAAAAAAAAGCAAAAGGGATGTCAACAAAATATTAGTTGTTAAATTTATGACCATTTGTAATTACTTCGTTTGTATAAATTACTTGTTTAATAAAATAAACTGTTTCTGTGAGTGTCTATTCAATTCTGTCATGTCTGTATATATATATATATATATATATATATATATATATATATATATATATATATATATCTGTGTGTGTGTGTGTGTGTATGTGTGTGTGTGTATTCCGTAATTTGCGGCGTACATGTCGACTTTTCAAGCCTAGAAATATTTTTCCAAGACAAGTAGCCAACTTATATGACGGCTATAAAATGTAAACCATTATCACCGTGTTGCAAACAAATGAGACAATAATTACTCTACAGCGTTACTGTACCCCAATTACGCTGTCACGCGTGTATCCCACTAAAACTAGTTTTAGTGAACATATTTGGCATATTAAGTCAAAAACTAAAGTAAAATAATAATATAGTAACTTTAGTAATTACAGTATTCTACTAACGCTACAGCATAGTCTCGTCCAACAACTGTTACCCTAAGTGTAAACACTAAACGAAGCTCCGTTTAATTCAGGTGGACATTCAGACAACTAGGTATGCTATTCATGTCATATTCACAATTTCTTGAAAATAATGACAGTTTAATGACACACAATGTCAATATATTGAATATGCACTTAATGTAAAACCATAATTGCATAGCAATTATGGTTTTACATTATTTTAATGGTTACTTGAAATTTACCGTGTTTCATTCATGATTAAAACCTTAACACTGAGATATCACGGAAATATAAAGCATTACGGTAAATCACATTTACGGTACTTTATATATTTTATGGTTATCGTCAGTCTAACTTTATTTATTGGTAGGCCTAATTTTAGAGCCACTGGTAGCCTACTTTATATTTTGGGGTCGATCAGCCAGGGGTTTTATTTTATATCTGGGAAATATATATTCTCAGATGAAAACAGCAGCATAGACTTATATGCAGCTGAGGAGGGAGATTTAGCCACCGCTCGAGCTATGGGGGTGGTAGCTAAAGAAAGCAACCTTCCCTTTGTCTGCTGTAAAACAAACTTAATTTGACTGCCGCTTTAGTCACTGTATAGAGTGACATCACTACGCAGTCCGTCACATGGCCCATATAACTTATCCCTGCCAAAGAGAGATAATCTATTTTTATCCCTACAAAAGGACTGAATAAAAGTTTCATTAACGATGGAAGGAATCACTTGTTAACCTTTATAAAGATTACAGTAGCTTGTTAAAGAAATCGGTAAAATTAGGAATTTCTAATTATTCTACAGAGCAGCTGGTTCGTCAGTAGGTAAATATTCATCGTTTATGTTCATGTATGCAAATATTTACTTGATATATTCTGGGAGTGGCGTCTTAGCCCTACGCTGTAGATGCAGTCAGTGTCTTCTAGCACATGTCAGAAACTCAATGAAACTTACGGTTCGAAATTCCAAGAAGTTTACTGAATTTGAAGACATAAAACCGAGGAAGGCCGAAATCTACATCGACCGAAACATTGTCCACATATAAATGAGGATGATGAACTTGGTATCGAAGAGTATAATAAGAGTAATTCCACATATCAATAATTAATGCATAATTATTCAAATAAATGTTTGCTATTGTTTTAATGTTTGCTTTTAACGGAAAAATCTGGCCACTTCAGAAAATTCTATGCTAAGGCTGCTGAAGAACGACGCAGAGTACATCTGCCAAGACGATGTAAACATAAAATCCAAGAGGAACGTGATAGTCTGAATAATAATGCATTTAATAACGAAAATTCCTCTTCTAAAAGATCCCCGTATAATTGCTCGCAGAAATATTTGCTGTTGTCAGTTTCGTTTTAACTTGATATATAACCGCTCTATGAGAGATTTCTATGATTAGGTTGCCGAGTGGGTTGAAAGAAACGTGCAGAAGGCTGGAGGGGACATCGGCCGAAATGTTGGGACTATAATAAATAAAATGAGCATGTTGATCGGAAAAGCAAGGCATATCGTAATTTTTCATCTCAAGAAAAAAAAAACAAACCTATTTCCATTCTGATCTCGATAATTCTAATGATATTTTTTTTTATTTTTCTTTCTCTAGCTTTTTTAAATTCTAATTGTCTTCCTTTCTTTCCCATCGACTTTTTCTTCCTTTTATTGTTCTTTTTTTCTTCTTCTTTTATCATCATCATCATCATCATCATCCTGCTGCTCACTTTTTCTGTTCCTTACATTCGTCATCTTTCATCATTTCCCTCTTCGCTTGATGATATATTTTTTTAAATTTAGGTTTTATTTTAGCTGTGAATGAATCCTCGGATTGCGACGATGAAGCCTATTTTTTTTTCTTCAAAGAATCGCTTCAAGTAACCCCGCGAAAAAAAAATGCTTCATAGCTTTTAAGCAATTCACATTACTAAAAAGACCAACCAGCCTTTTGTTGCTGATAATTTAATTATGATATTTCATCAAAATATCAGAATGATATCCCAGTATTTCTTTTCCAACGCAACTTGGAATTGGTTAAGTCAAGATTTCACAACAAACCGATAAGATTACTCAAAATTTGACAAAGGAAGCGCCAGTTCTTCTCGACGTTTCTATTCGCTGCCTCTGTTATTTAAACTATTTTTTTTTCAAATAATCACTTTAAATATACGACCATGGACTTATTTAATTATTAAAAACAATAACGAGAAGCAGAATGTTTTACAAGTATTGCATTGCGGAATATATTACAAGTTATTCCTCCAGAAATGTTCATTATTCTGAAAAATTATCTTTAGGTCTTGATGCGTGATATTTGGGTTTATAATGATACCGAATTAAATTGGAAATACGGTAAAGTGGGAAAGTTTACTCAGTTACGTATTTCGCCGATTATAGTAGGTTTATTCAGGCTTGAATGAGAGAAGTCAATCCGTTTGTGAGATAAGTGAGCTGTTATAATCGGCAAGAGATTCATATACAATATCCCGAATCATCGCAAAAATATTAGTGGCAAAATGCGACATACGAAGGAATAGAGAGAAAAAAAAGATCTTGTGGGGTTCAGCGTACCCGGATTAAAAGGAGAATTTAATACGGGATACCCCCACAAAATACAACGCAAATTTCAAGAAGAAACAACACGATAAGGAACGTTTGTAGAAAATAGAACATTGTATATTTATTATCTTGTGAATAGGGTAAAAAGATTAATGCTTTAGTTCGTTTCAGCAAAATGTGATTTTGACAAAAATGTCTGTGTTCGCTGTCTTTCAACAGAGTAGCAGAGTAATGTCTGTTTCTTTTGTTTTTGTATAGGTGTAAAGAAAAAAGGGGCGATCAATTTAAGTTGAAAAGGAGAGTGTGGGTGAGAAATAATAGACAAGAGGAAAATGTACTTATCGGGTTGAATTGTTTTGGAGTCACTTGTAAATTTGTTGTTGTTTTCCTTTCCTACTCCACTTTCGGCTCTTAGTGTCGGGTTGAGTCAGTGATGGAATTGACGGTCAGTCTTCTGTCCTCTATGATCTCTGCGTCCTTCTGACTGGTGATTGACTTGAAACTCTCTATTTATTGTTGACTTTTTTTTCACAATGGCTCGTTATCTTTTTTTTAGTTTAGCAAATCGCCTCCTTTCATTGGTCAGAAAATTAATTTCACACCTTATTGCGAAATCTGTTTTTAGTGGTTTTGATCCGATTTTGCGGGTGTGCAAATCTACTTTGTGTTGTTTAGTCATTTGTTGGAATGATATAGGATTATATATATAGAATTATATATAGGATTATATGATTATAGGATTTGTATCCTATAATCTACTTGGTTTCGGCTAAAATCGAAATCCAGCAGACGTACATGAACTCACTACAAAAAAAAAAAAGCCAAATTCTTGGCTGCAATGTCTTACAAAGATCTTTATGAAGTCAGTTTAATATGCTGTTACTGTCGCTCAGCTTCATGCAATGAGTAAGTTTAACAAAAGGGTCAATGCTAAGCAGTATGTTGTACAAATGAATAGCCTCAAAGATGCAATTCAGATGAAAATATCTAAAATTAAAGAGCTCGGTTGGAAAGAACTGACACACTCAACATATTCTCCTCCTTAAACCACTTCCGTTTACTGCCTTTTATGTTTGCTTTTTTACAATTTAATGGGTGATTTCTTCAACAACGTGGTGGAACTTAAAACACGGCTTGCATTAATTTTCGAGCGAAAAACAAAGTGATTTCTACCATCGAACCATTCAAATAATGGTGGACCTTGGGCAGGAGGCCATTAACATTAAAGGGGAATATTATTATGAGATTCGTCAGAACTACTAATAAATAACAAGTATTAAAATAAATTATAAAAAAAACACGAAGGAATTTATATAACAATCGAATATATATATGTTGGCCAGAGTTTGTAAATGGTTGAACAACTGCAGAAAATAAAATGGTGAGTAATGTAGGTGCTTACTAGCTCTTGTCCTTACACCAATCTCACTAATTAAATCTTTATTGGGGGGTGAAAAGGTAAAATTGGTAGATAGATAAATAAATAGATAAAAAGAAATAGATTAGCATAGATAGATAGATAGATAGATAGATAGATAGAAAAGGATTGGCATATATATATATATATATATATATATATATATATATATATATATATATATAAAGAAACAGATTTACATATATAGATACACAGATAGAAAGTGATTGGCATAGATAGATACATAGATATTGACATAGACAA
>CAHIKZ030000391.1:1770000-1782500 GCA_903632075.3 Acanthosepion pharaonis
ATAATATATTACATCATAATATAGATAAATTGTTCAGTATAATTTCCCTTTGAAGTAAATTAAATTCTAATTTGATGGAACAATGTTTTAGTAACAATATGCTTGCGCCATGTATCTTGCCCATATACAATTTGTGAAGCTTCAGTAAATTGTAATTTGTATAAGGCTATATGACTTTCGTTTATTACTGGAATGAAATACCAACGCTACGATTTTGAAACTAAACTTTATTTTTTAACTCGTTTCCTCAAACAACGGTAATGATCTGGATAATATACTTTGTATCTTAATTTATCATAATTTCAATATGAGTGCAATACGACGGTCCTGCAATCGACCTGCCCTCATGTAGGTGTATTAAATTACATAAAAATAAACAAACTAATAGCAGTGGTGATGAAAATGTGTATGAATAAAAAAAAAGAAAAGAGAAATTTCTTTTACTGTTACTCATGAACTATTTAGTAATTATTAATTCCACATTCTGAATTGTTATGATGGGTTTTTACGTAGTACATCTTTATGTTCTGGAAATATATGGAGTTCTATTTGCTGGGATAGTATTTAAATCGCATGTTGCAAAATGTTCGGAAATATTCCCTTTCATAGAAAAGTAATTAATTCCTCTTGTCATATGAATATCCAATATTTATTCAATTAAGTCCGATGTAATAACAATTGACTGATTAATAACTATTGACTAATTTAATTAAACATAAACAGAAAATATATACTTAGCGCAAAGCCACTTGAAGTATTTTAGAAAATCTTCTTTGTGGTGGATGTTGAGGGGTTCTCCCCTTTTTACACAAATGGACTCACCCAGTATATACATATGCTACAGCTACGCGAAGACCCAAAAGAGCAAGACCGAAGAGTCGAGTCCAGAGTAAAAGGTTGTAGGTAACCGGAAGTGTGAGGGGTGAGGTGAGGTAACAGCGTTGTATGAGTCACAGTGAGCGAAGACGAAGACTCAGTAAGAAGTCATACAGAGATACTTCAATACTAAAGACTGTATATATATTTTGCTACTAACCCGTATTCCTGGAACTACTAACCTGATTTACCAGTTTGTATTATTACGTTAATACATTATTTTCATATATTCATTCCTGGAGTTTGTTATTTATTGGTACCGGATTTCAATCCGGAATCCATTTTCCGGTTTACCAGTAATTTTAAAATACATTAAGTATGAATAGACAAAAAAATCTTTACTTGAGAGATATAACTACTTATATATTAACTACTAATTACATACAATATCTTCTCTTAATACGAAATTAAGCGAAACTCGAAGAGAATAATCCTTTACTAATCTGCACTCATTCCATCAGACAGTTTGGCATATTAGCGACGGTTTATTTAAATGCCATTACTCATCATGATGTAGAATACTCCAGAGCTTTCTTTTCTTTCTTGTGTATTGTTATAATTCTTTCTTGGGAAAGATAATGGAGTTTTTCCCCCGTTGCCGTCTTAGTGGTTTAGAATTCAGCGTTTTCTTTCTCTTAGACTATTTGCCACGCAAGTTTAGAAAGCCTAGTAATTCTTGCTATTTAACCCATATATGTCGGGAGAAGAGTCGTCTTCATCCTCTTCCCTAGGGTATAGCAAATTGAACGCTGCATCTAAGCCCTGAACTTGAACACGGCTCTTCGATTTAACTTTATGCGTCGATTTTTTTTTTAAAACACCCTACACATTTGTGACGATGCATTATTAATAATGACTAAAGAAATTAACACAAGATAATTATTTTAGTTTGTTTAGCGGCATATCAATTTCTTATTGATTATTAGATCCCGAAATTTAATTTTCTTGGGAGCATTAATAATTTCTTATACAAAATGTATTGCTGGTAATATTTTTATTTTTATGTAAATATCATGACTCTTCAAGACGTTTCCAAAATCAATCTCTCCTAATCACGAAATCTAGCTTGCATTAATTAGAACGAGCACAACTTCTCCTCGGGCTAGAGTTTCAAAGGGAAAAATGCCGTAGGGTTACATGTAAATGTCACGTAAACTGGGAATATAAAATCAGCCGGAACGCAGACAGGGTTATCAAATTAGAAGTAAGCAAAAACAAGTTGATGTTTTCAAATATCTTGGCATTTCGATTCCGCCATGAGAAAAAGATATGGAGATTAAAATTAGGAAGAATTGGAGGCGCACTAACAATTAACATGGCATTTGAATCTTTAAAAGCATCTTCTCAGGCTCAGTGAGAAGGTTGTTGGTCTACGGTACTGAAAAATGGGCTTTAACAAAGATGATTGGTAAACTTGACAGAACGTAGAGAATCTCGCTCAGTGTTAATACGTGGATTATCATAGAATTGGGTGCAAAACGAACAAGGAGATCGACTATTTATATATGCTATTTATAGTATTATACTAAGAAGTAGTTTCCATTTAAAGTGAAAAGTCTTTTTTCCGACCCCTTCCCCATAAAGCTTCACTGTCGCCTTCGTCATTGTGTACTGGCTTGCACTAATTCAAAAGTAACACTAAAATGCCTTGTTGGGATTCATTAGTCCAATTCTGCTTGGATGAGGTATATAATCTCTGTTTAATTATATAAGAAACAACTTATCTTTTTATTGTTTTAACTCGCGTACTTTCCTGTCTTTATTTCTAAAATTTTACTAAAAAACGGATTATGACTGATATATAAGTGAATAATGATGATTAATATATAAGGATTACCCTATGAAGATTACATAACTGAATAATTATGACTAATACATAAGTTATTAATTAAGACTAATACATAACATGTGCCTTATGACTAATACATAAGGGATTAATTATGACTAATACATAACGAGGGCCTTATGACTAAATACGTCCGTGACTAATTATGACTAATACATAATGCGTGTTTTATGACTAATTCATCAGTGACTAATTATGACTAATACATAATGCGTGTCTTTTGACTAATACGTCAGTGACTAATTATGACTAATAAATAACGCGTGTTTTATGACTAACACATAAGTTACTAATTATGATTACTATATAACGAGTGCCTTATGACTAATACGTCAGTGACTAATTATGACTAATATATAACGCGTGCCTTATCAGTGACTAATTATGACTAATACATAACGCATCAGTGACTAATTACAACTAATACATAAGTGACTAATTATGACTAATACATAACGCGTATTTTAACGAGTGTTTTATGACTAACACTAATTATGATTACTACATAACGAGTGCCTTATGACTAAAACGTCAGTGACTAATTATGACTAATATATAACGCGTGTCTTTTGACTAATACGTCAGTGACTAATTATGACTAATACTTAACGAGTGCCTTATGACTAATGTATAAGTGACTAATTATGACTAATACATAACAAGTGTCTTACAGTTCCCCAGATTGTAGTGATTAATTTTCATCCCAACCTGGAGAGGATACTCTCAATAATTATAATGTACTCTCCAGTATGTAGAGGTTTTGCGTTCCGTCAGTCTATCTTGCCCACGACACATCACTTCTACTGCGGCTGCCGTACATGTCCTGCCTCTGCGACTCTAATGACATACGGGACTAGAGATCGTGATCGCGAATCTCCGTGAAACGCCTGTACTCTCAATGAGGCTACTTACCTAGGACGTCTATTGTGGATTCAAGCTCATTCTCGACCTCAAGCTAAAGACTTCTGAAGTATGCTCGTTTTCTTTGTTGTTCTCCTGATATCACCAGTCACCGCCATCCATGATCTATATTTGCAAGCGTCAGATCAGATAAAATATTAATTATTTCAACCATGCCTAGGACTGGTGCTGCCCAATCACCACTTTCCAGCGTCAATAGATTCCAAAAGTGTTCACTCGTTCTTGGGGGTTGCTGAAATATTTTCCACCCTATAACTCATTTCCCAAAGACGAAACGAAAACCACCCCTCGCCTTTCTATCGCTATTCCTAGATCAGAAGTTAGGACGAGATCTATCCATTAATTTCACATGCTCAGACTTCCACCTAGGCACGACTCGCCATGGTGCGTACACATTTTTTTCATATTCCATTTGTAAAGAGGATGTTTCACTCGAACGGATAAATACTCTGTGGAAACACTCGCGAAGATATAGTGCATTTTTAAAAACATCGAGCCTAGGGAAGGAAAGTTGACTCCCTGTGCCGTGCCAGGAAATTTTTCTCCACGGAATCGATCCTCCAGATCTACAAATCAACAATTCGCCCTTGCATGGAGTATTGCTGCCATATATGGTCTGGAGCCCCTTCTGTTTGTCTTGGGGTTCTTGATAGGCTCCAGAGGCGGATATGCAACATAATTGACCCTTATCTGGCATCTCGTCTACAGTCCCTTTCTCACAGACGCGCCGTCGCCTCTCTCTGTCTGTTTTACAAATACTTTCATGGCAATTGCTCCGAGGAGCTGCATTCGCTGGTTCCAGGACCTCATGAGTTCAAGCGCCCTACGAGGCTGGCATCCCGCTCTCACCCCTTCACTGTCGAAACTACTAAATGTAGCCGTCTCTTCTACTCCAATAGCTTCATGTCTCGGACTTCTCGCCTGTGGAACTCCCTTCCTTATTCCAGTTTCCCTGAGAGCTATAATCTTCAAATATTCAAATGTAATGTCAATCGACATCTCCAGTTACCTTGATCTATCCACTCTCCTTCTCCTCATCCTTTCCTCTATCACTCCTATCTGATCTGGCTCCAAATTTTCTGTAACCCCTTGCGTCCTAATGGCTTCCCGCCTTGCTTGGGGTGAAACGCTTAAAAAACAACAACAAAAAAAACCCCGTTATCTAGCCAACATATCCTCACAGCATACACCTCTTACTCCCATTTTGTACGAATTTAATTCGACCAGTACCATTCTACCTTGATTGGCTCCCGTGTCTTGAATTCAATATTCAGGTTAAGAATGTAGGGATCAAGAGGATGCTTCAGGTATCTTAACCTGTTTAACCATTATCTTCCCATATATTCCCAAATGCTGTGTATCTTACTCCCTAGCGTTCTACCTCGAGTGGCTCTTGGTCTTTGTAGATGGTGAATATTATTGTTAAAATATCAAAAATTATAGACAAGTACATTTTGTTATCTGTGGATACTTAAGATATTAAAATGTGTCTGAGCATGCGCCTTCAACGGGGTTTTTCTAAACGCCTAGTCGGACTGTTGTGTTCTCAAACGAGTAGCCGGTCATTATATATGAGTGTATGTATGTTTGATCGCCGATATACCGACTAGTATTACTGGGTTACATAGTACCCGTATCATGCATCGAATGATTAGACATTGTCCCCTCAATACGATTTTAAAGGATAAAAACAAAGAAACCAGGAGAATTAAATCTCTCATGGAATCAACTGCAATCTATAACATTACAAGTTCAAAATGCGAATTTCCTAACTGAAAATGAGAATTTCGAAACTCATAATAAGAAAACACAAATGACTATTGTGTCTATTAGTATAACGACACAAGATTAATACCTGGCATCGATCAGATTTAATACTGATGGAAGTATTCTTTGAAATTTTTGCTATGATTCGATTGCAAAGCATTGGTGTTATATTCTTTTAAGGAATCTTCAAAGGTGCCTTCCAATTTGTCCATTTTCATTGTACCTGATGGAATTTCTGCATTGAGTATCTTATTCATATTCTCAATCAATTTATCTTTTGATAACTGACAGAAATATTTTCTATTAGATTAATCGTAGGGTTTTACGGTGTTCAAATTCTGGATCGAATAAGACTAACTCCATGTTGAATTGGCATGGAGCATTGTCAATGACAATAACTTTTGCTTCCGATTAAAATTTATAGGCCTTCCGCAAGAATTCCTTTATCCAATTTCAAGCCACTTCCTTATTGCAGAAACCTCGATGAATTTCGTGATGTGTTAGCGCCTTGGTACCAATGCGTCCAATTAGATGAATATTTACATCCTTAGAAACTGTTGAAGATGTACGGCATCCTTCTCCTCTCAATGAACAACCTTGAGCTTTCCTAATATGCAGATTGAAATTTGTGTTGTCCATAAATAGGATGGGGGAATTGTCAGCTTGATAATCCAACAGCCTTTCGGCAAATTCCTTTTTCTTTTTCTAATCTGTGCTACTATTGCTCGTTTCAGGCTCTTTGATAGGGTACATTAAGTCATCCAAGTGCTGGCAAATACGTTCACTTGATACAGAAATATCGTACTAATTCTGAATTTCTTCTGCAAAAGGAGCACAGGTGAATCTTGGGTTCTGTTCAAAATGATCAAGCAAGAATTCTCGGTGCGTCTCGGAAATCTTCAAATGCCTATACCCTCCTCTTGTATTTACTTTATACTTCCTTTCTCCATCTATACGCAATAGATGTTTTGATTGGCAAACGTCTTGCTAAGGATTGCCAGTCGCCATCATTTTCGCAGACTGCCAAAAAATTCATTTTCTTTTTATGGGCCTCGGACGTTCCTATGTATATATTTTGGTTCATGATTGTTAGGTGATGAATTTAATGAATATAGCTTTTTCAATTGGCAATTTTTTCAATTATATATATATATATATATGTGTGTGTGTATGTGTGCCCGTGTGTGTGTATGTGTGTGTGCCCGTGTGTGTGTGTGCGTGTAATCAAAAATTATTTTTACGATATGTGGGGTGTAAACTATGTCGGCAGACGATGACAGAAGACGTCTATCTTTTTAACCCCGATGTGGAATGAAGTTCACGCCCGTAGAGGAAGTCGGAGTTAACTCTAATGAGGTTATATTAGAAGCTAAAGGGTTAACCTAAAATTTAACTTGCCAAAGATACCCTATATAGTGTTCACACATGTCAATGTTTAAGACAGACAATTGGCACCAGACAGAGGTCAGGGCAGGTGGTAACTATCTTAAAGGGGAGGAGGTGTATTCCTCACATGAGGTAAAAAGAAGTTTTGATTATTCATTCATAATGGTCTGTATAAATAAAATACATGTAACTGTCTTTTGTTGATCAGTTTTAATATTATATTTCTAGAACCCACTCGGATTATATACCCACAGATTTATGTCACCCCTCACTCTCCCTCACCCCCCTCTCTCTCTCTCTATCTATCTCTCTCAAAGAAATAATAAATGTGTTACTCAGGTGGATCTGACCCAATTTATTTAGAAGTTGCAAAATATCAATTACTAGAACATACGGAAAAATAAATAGTGAATGCTTATTGTAAGTGAATAGGTGTGGTTTGAATTTGCATCTTTGGTTTATCGCTTTTACTTTGGGATTTCTCGTTTTGACTTTGTTTTTTTTTTTTTTTTTCTAATTCTGATTTGAAAATACTCATTTTGAATTTGGAAATTCTAATTTTGACTTTGGAAATTCTCATTTACCACTTGTAATGATATAAATTCAAACATTTTATACGCACCATGACTTTTGGTTGTCTTCTTCAGAAAGTTGGTATCTGTCTATATTTCTGAGATGAGGTATTATGTAGATTATTTATATTATTCAGACTATTGTCTTCATCTTTGTCGCCATATTTATTACAACGATTCGGCCGCTGTTAATTCTCCTCTCCAAGTTCTCCACTGCCTTAACCAGGTATGTTCCTCAATGATAACAGCAAAAATTGCAATATGAGGACTGGTAAAAATGGTTGCTGAAGATATTCTTTTATAATACCCAGAAATTCATGCACAGATGTCCTCAGGGAGACATGGAACAATGGATAAAGGCGTTGGTTAGAGAGTTTATTTAGAAGGTAACTTCTAAAAAAACTGGGTTTAATCCATGTTCTTTACATTATTCGGACTATTGTCCTCATCTTTTTTGCCATATTCATCACAACGTTTCGGCCGCTGTTAATTCCACTCTCCAAGTTATCCACTGCCTTAACCAGGTATTGAACTCACACTCTTTGTGTCCTGTCACTGGATCTAACTATGGCCTTTATCCACTGTGCCATGTGTCCTCAAGGACAATGATAAAAATGACGCAGTAGCAGTTCCTGAAGATGCTTAAATGAGGAAAGATCAAAATCACACTCTGAAAATTGAATACATTTGCGTAAATATAACTGACTCCATCCGTGGATGCGATCGAAGCCGCAGATATTATATAAGAGTTTTCATTCTCCTAGAGAGAAGTCTTACAGGACCCAAAGACTGTGAGTTCAATACCTGGGGAAGGCAGTGGAGAATTTGGAGAGGGGAATTAACAGGAGATAACTGATAACTGACATCCATTAGACATGGAACTAGAACAGTCTACCACGGCGAGCGAAATAAATGGTTCAGTTCGACATTCCAGCAACCTGAAGAAAGCCGGAGCGTACAACGACCGAAACGTTGTGATAAATATATGGTGACAAAGATGAGGGCAATAGTCCGAATAATGTAAATATTGTACATAATACCTCATCTCAGAAATATAGACAGATACTGAAAGGCCGAAACGTTGTAATAAATATGGCGACAAAGATGAGGACAATAGTCCGAATAATGTAAATAGTGTACATAATACCTCATCTCAGAAATATAGACAGATAATGAAAGGCCGAAACGTTGTAATAAATATGGCGACAAAGATGAGGACAATAGTCCGAATAATGTAAATAATGTACATAACACCAAATCTCAGAAATATAGACAGACTTCAAATATATTGGACCTCACTTAATAAGATTCCCAAAAAGACTTCAAATTCCGCAAAACTCTTGCATGGGATGCATGTAACAAACTTCACATGACTTGACACTCGAACCTTCCATACTCCTTGAAAGTCCAAACTTTTCGAACATTGATTAAATCAGTCCTACTGTATCGATCAGAAACTTGGACATTATATGTTCGCCTTGAAAGACGACTGGATGGAACATGTACAAATCTATTTAGAAAAAATCCAGAAAGTTAGTTATAGATCCCATACAACGCTTAATACAATTTACAGAAAACTGAGGCCAATCTCTCTTAAGCTCAAATAAAAAAATAAAAAAAAATTACAGATTGCCGGCTACTGTCACCGGGCGGACAGGGAAATCATCTCATCCTTGCTGCTGGAAGTGTCTTCTCACGAGAATTGACATTCTCAGACATTACAGCTCGAGAGCCTGAGTTAGACTTTGGGGCTCTGGGGACAGCAATTCAGGAATGAAAAGCGTGGAAAGGGATTGTCAATGGTGTTCTAAGCGACCGTAGGGAGGTTGAAGAATGATGATCACGATTACAATGATGATGATGATGATGATGATGGCATTACTTGAAATCAAGTCAGAGCCATCATATATGTAACTCTGTGTAAGTATTTTTGGGTGTTTGCATGTGATTTGGTGTATATTTATGAATATGAAAATGTGCAAACAGAGAGATACCTAGTTTTTTTTTTTTTTACATGTGGATATTTTTAAAATTTGATTGAAGCCTATACTCATTTTGTCGATTCCTTCTAATAAAGAGTATTTTTAATTTCCAGTAACACAAGTCCCCGAAATTTAATTACATCTGCCAATTAGTTTGATGATAGCCTAATTTAGTGAACTATTTCTTCTGCTCTATTTTGCTTTTAACTGTATCATTTAGTTAATTTAGAGATTTTTCAGTTTTTCTCATGCCTCTGGAAAGTTTCTGTTGCAGTTTGAAATTTTCATTTGTAAAGAGTAAGAGTCGTTTAAGTACAAACATAATGGTTTTTTTCTAAAGTACTTACCATCTCAGAGAGATTCGTTAAATTAGAATCAGGGGAGAAAAAGAAGGAAAAAGCAAGGTATTCAGTTGTCATATGTCATTCAGTTCAAATGTCATTTTTCATTCGGTGCTTTATTGATCAAATGGAAATCATTAACTTTTCGGAATGAAAATATACTTCAATTACTGAATATGAAAGTCTATAAGATGCATTTTTGAAAATCAAATTGAATTTAAAAATATTCTATGCTTCATATGAGTTGGTGATGGTCTTCTCTTAGAATGCATGCAGTGAACAATCTTTATTGAAATATACGTTCTGCTACGGAATAGACCTAAGTATGAAGATAATGGCATTTAAATCGAATTGTGCACAATTCATTTACAACTAATAAAGCTAAATACGGACTTTATAATCCACCACAAAGAAAAGCGCACTCAGAAATATAGCTGAGATGACTGGTCAATATATTTAACAACAAAAAGAAAAAAAACAAATTAAAGATGTGTTTCGGCTTTCGGAGGTACATTCTTCCTAAGCTAGACAGCTATAGTCTTGTTTTGGGCTTAAAGTGAAGAAACAGAAACAATTCAACACGTTAATCAGTTGACTTGTAATTCTGCAATTAGGGTTCACCTGAAGGGATAATCGATGTAAATAATGAGAAGAATAGGTTGAAATTTGAAACTTACAAGAAACAATGGCTTACTGGAGGCTTTTCACGCAATGTAGATTGTAGAACCGCCTGGGAAGATAATTTAGAATTACACGGAACATTTCTGAACAATTCCACACACACAAAAACACACACATTATATATATATATATATATATATGTATATATATATATATATATATATATATATATATATATATATATACTACTTAAAAAATATCGTTCCATCGGTAAACAGCAATAAGCATGTTTCAAAAGCAGAAGCTAAAACTTAAATTTAGTTCTAGAATTAAATTTAAAATCTTTATCTCTGATTCATTTTCAAGCGATTTCTGGAATACCTTATTATGAAATTTACTGGGTTTATAAGCACAAACAATCTTCATATTGCTAGTTGTCAAAGTTACGGTGGAATTTAATCATTATTAATAAGGGGGTGATAGGGTATTCGTTTCACCGATAAACTCTGTATCAAATCTAAGCTACTCTAAGTTAATGTACATTAGGGGTGCTTGTTCAACAAATGATGAGATCCGTTTTTCGCATGCCGTCTGTTTTTTTTTTGTATTTTTTTAGTGATATACAGATCTTTATTTTGCTGTTTAATTTCTAATTTTATACACACAGTTTTTTTCAAAAGGTTCGTTTGCATACGAGTACGACGTATTTTAAATATAAAAACCTATTCCCTCAATTTTAAAGTATTATCCCTACTTTTAATAACTAATAGATTATACGTTTTTTTAAAACAAATAAGTATATTAGAATTACTTTCTTATTTAAAAATTATTATTCAAAGATCAAGTTTGAATATGTATGTTTCATTTTTCATCTAATCATATATAATTATTATTTAAGAAAAACGTTTTACAGTGTCTACAGAAAATAGCTATTTCATTTCTTTCTGTACATTATTTAGACTATTGTCCTCATCTTTATCGCCATATTTATCACGACGTTTCGGCCGTTGTACGCACCGGCTTTCTTCAGGTGGTTGGAATGTAGAACTGAACCCTTTATTTCGCTCACTGGGTTAGACTGTTCTAGTTCCCCGTGCCATGTTTGATGGATGTCAGTTATCAGTTATTTCCTATTAATTTTCCCTCTTCAAATTCTCCACTGCCTTAACCGGGTATTGAACTCACACTCTTTGGGTCCTGTCACTGTATCTAACCAATGCCTTTATCCACTGTGCCATGTGTTCTTGAGGACATCTGGGTATGAATTTCTGGGTGTTATAATGTCTTCAGCAAGCATTTTTACCTGTGCTCATATTGCAATTTGCTGTTATCATTGTATGTTTTTTACCAGGACTCATATTGCAACTTTGTTGTCATCATTGTCATGTTTTTCTCTGGCGAAATGTCTCCTTATTACTGGTTCTCTCATATTGTATTTATTTTTATGCTTGGTCGGCTCGCCTAGAGTTTTTGTGGCCTATGCATATGTGCTTGATTCCTGACCAAAAGTTTACGAATTTTCCAATCGCCAATGACTTTTTTCCTTGTCTATGATCTCAACATGGATCCCACAGAGGGCGGTGATCTCCCTACGGATCTCTCCATATGTGGTCAGCCATGCCTGATTTTTCACTTACTTCCCCTCGTGTTGTTTCTTATTGAGTTTGGTGTTCTTGAAGCCTTACCTTGGGGGGAGGCCTGTCTCTCCTTTATATTCCTTTCTCAAAGCATGTATATGGTGATAATGGCGAACCCATTGCTAAGCCCTCATCCTGTTAATATATGTGTGATCCCATTCCAAAGTGTGTTGTTTGTGTACAGAAAGTCAACATCTCCATCAGATTATCTATTGGAATACTGGTCCGTTCTTCTAGGGAAGAAGAAATATAGACAGATTCATTTCTTTGACTAAGCAATTTTTTATTATTCATAAACTTAACACTATATGATTTCTCATGTATGCACAAAGGACATGGGTCATTTAAGGACCTACAAACTCAAGCATTTCTTAGTAATTTCCATTTTACAGTAAATGCTTTATTGGTTTCCTTTAAGTGTCAGAAGTTGATAGGGACGTTTGATTCCGGTATTTACTTATTTTAAAAAAAATTGATGTTGGTGAAAACGCTTCTTGAACTCATGTCTTGTGGAGCCAATGCAGACTTTCACTTTGGATCCTCAATAGATG
>CAHIKZ030000391.1:1785000-1790000 GCA_903632075.3 Acanthosepion pharaonis
TTTGCTTATATATTTATGTATTTATTTACATCTATATATTGTGTTATTATCTCTGCAATTTATCCATATGATTTCATTTTATATAATTAAGATTGTTTTAGTTTGAGTGACATGTCCGCCCACTTTTCAAAGACTCGACGGAAGATGTAGATATGCCAAGGAAAATATAATTACTAGATCGGGTAGATGGAATGCGTTAGTAATTTACGATGAATGAATAAAGCAATTAGACTGCATTAACCAACAAACTTTTTTCGGATTTCAATGAACACTCGTTGCCACGTTTGTGATGTCAACCAATATTCGTTGTCACTTTCGTAATGCTCGTTGTAGTTGAGACTTTGTAATCGCAGATACAACTATAGTAATGCCGTTGAACAATACTGGTGTCAGATGGCTTCGAATAAACCTGTAAAATAATCTGAATAGAGAAATAGTACAGTGAATAGAGTTGAGAATAGCGGTCCGTATAGTAATAGAGGATAGACTAGAAATAGTGATCCGAATAGTAATAGATGATACAGTGGAAATGCAGATCAGTTGGATGCCATGCCACTTCCTACTTATGCGTTTCCTCTATGGTAACATGGTCTACGTATTTCAGTAATGGGATTGTCTATGTTTGCTCTCTGGCGATCTATGTTCAAACTCAAGTGTCGGCAGCGACACTTTATTCTTATATAGCAAAACTGAGAGTGGGTGGGCTAATTTACTCCACAATAATAGAAAGCATAGTAAAACTGCTATTCTTTCTCGTCGGTGTTCTCCTGCACAGCAACGTAATCGAAAGATAACTACGTTTCCTACCGGGATTTCTTACTGACAGGCATAATTATAATAACTTATAATATGTGTATGAAACTGTATTGCTAACAATCACAGACAGAAAATGGTTGGTTGTATTTTTTTTAGTGATATATGAAAACCTATATGGGTTATTTAATGCCGAAATCTAAATATTTTGTCTGCATTTTCTTCGATAATAATGGTGTTAGTGACACAAGTTTTAGGAATTAAACCATAACTGGGGGGGGGAAGTGATTCATACCTTTCCCAGGGTTAGTTGTGCGGAAGTGAATACTATGAACTTAAATGGAATTGGAATTCTGCTCTCCGATACAAAATTCTGTGCCAGTATCAACACCAGCACATACAAGCTTACAGAACGTGGCATTCCCAAGCGGTCACCCATCTATGTACTAACTAGGCTCGACGTTGCTTAACTTCGGTGATCATACGAGAAACGATCTTTTAACGTGATGTGCCCGTAATCAAGAGACGGGGAACATAAAGAATGCTTACACAAGGTCGCGAAGGAAGGCAAGAAAAAAATATACTAATTACTGTTAGAAAGGGCGATACATGATCATCAGTATATCAATATATGTTCTACCTATTAAAGACGTCTAAATTAATTATATGCAGAAATGTTGGTAGTGTTGTGTAATCGATAACGTCTCGGAATAAGGCATCAGAAAGCAGAGTTCGAATTTCAGTTGGTTTCGTTACATTCAGTCTACCGCAGTAAGAAACCAAGAACCTATAACCTCGGTTGGCAACCACGCTAAGGCTGAAAGAAATGGTAGCCTACTACTTTGAGTCCTGAATGGAAAGAGACATGATCCACCAAGCGTGTATCACGTACGACTCGTTAGTAAATGCCATGTACTTTCAGGGCGTAGGTGATCATGGCTCTCCACCTCCTTCTATCCATTGCAGCTCTCAGATATTTCAAAATGATTTTATTATAATCTCTTATGAGAAAAAATATAATAATAATAATAATAATATATTTCTCTGTATTGAGCACTTTTTAAAAAGTAAAAGCTACGAATTTAGTTTATTTGAGCAGTAGATAATTATTTAAAAATATTGTTAAATATAACAGACAACGAATGTTTATTATGTTTGATGAAGAACCGTTTTAACTTCGTATTAAAACTCTTTATTTTCTCCTGAAATTAAAGCTACTATACGAAGTTTAGAACGGTTCATGATCAAACATAATAGACATTCGTTGTCTGTTATAGTTCACAGTATATGTTTTAATATATATATTGTTATATACCGTATCTATGAACAGTAATGTTCCAATCCTAATAAAACGTTGGACACTATTGTAAGTAGGTGGGGGTGGTAAATGGTCTCTAAGTAATCCACAGATACCATTCGCTTACCTACTTCACGCCGCTGGCGAGGATTGTATTTTGCTGATGTTATATAGATTTCCATATCATTCCCTACTTCCGTTTTGATTATTCCTCATTCCGTAACCCTTTCTAGGTTACAATATATACATATAAATATTATGTCACATTAGGTATCACCAGGTAATTTGTCAGCTATAGAAGGGTGGTTTCATCTCCCAGATTCTATGCATGATATGATAAAACCCTATTTCACAAACAGAACTGAATAGCTGACTAATGAAAGGAATGGAAAACATGTTTGTTCTCAGAGAGAATTTTATACCGCTAAGTCGTATATAAATGATATAAATTATATATAC
Source organism: Acanthosepion pharaonis (assembly GCA_903632075.3). Classification (NCBI taxonomy): domain Eukaryota; kingdom Metazoa; phylum Mollusca; class Cephalopoda; order Sepiida; family Sepiidae; genus Acanthosepion; species Acanthosepion pharaonis. Next base: position 1,787,510 of record CAHIKZ030000391.1, read on the forward strand.
ATATGTCCCACGAATAGAAGTTATAATACATGCAATTTGAAAAGGTAACGAAATAATAGGGTGTTTCTTTCTAACAGAAATGCATGAGATGCTTCTGTGTCCCTGGCGAAGCTATATTTTGGATTCAAGATTCGAGCGTGCCGAATTCATCTATGTCACTATCGGGGACATATTCTCCTCAGATAAATAAACAGCAAGTCATTTTTTTTTCAAAATAGCGGACTGAAAGCCGGATATATGTTTTTTTTTTTTACATCTGGAGAAGATATATTTTCATAGGAAAATGACGCCATGGGCTTGTAAGTTGCACCACGTCACAGCTGGTTACACCGAGCAGAAGGCCGGGCAAGACAACCGTTCGGTTTGACACCTGGAAACCGACTGAAGGACTGACTACTTTCGTCACTCTGTGAAGTGAGATCAATAAACGGCAGTAACTGACCCATCTCGACTAAAGTGAGATATTCGCCTTTTGTATTTCTACATGTAGAAAGAGGAAACGTAAATTTCTATTGGAAAGAGAAATGAAGCATTCTGATGCAGTAACAAAAGAATGGATGTCAGAACAAAGAAGGAAACAACGTGTAATATATTTGACAATTTTGTGCGAATGGATGTCAGAACAAAGACAAAGAAAGATTATAAGGTAGAAAATTAATTAAAGCATCACAATATTAGATGTTGGAGAGGCCCATGACAGGTTTAGGTATATAAACAGAAAGATTGTGCTATAAGAAGTTTAAGGTTGTCATGAAAGTATTTATTCGTAATTGAGCCTTTAAATATACTCAAGCAGCACCAAGAACACCAAGCAACTCAAGTTGTAAATAATCTGTCAGATATTAAACGGACACATTTTCCATGAAGATGCTTAATTTATTTGGTCACGAAGCCAATCGGGGATAAATGGAAATAAGAAAACTGCGTTTTGGTAATCTTTCTCATACGGATTTCCGTCGAGCTTTCAATAAATATCAGAATTTGACATCCTGGCTTTAGATATAGGCTCTATTCTTTGATAGTTTGCAACGACCTGAGTCGCCAGGGAAGATTTAACTGGCGTGCGTTAGGATCCCATTTTTGACTGTAATATCCGTATCCGTAATAGTGTAGTAATTTACTGAGATTGGTCTGGCAGATGACCACGAAATATGGGTAGCAGTACGTCTTACGGAAATTCTTCATAGTTGAATTTGATTAGCATTTTAATATTATTAATTATATATATATATATGTATATATATACATATATATTGAATAAAATAAGCAAATCCTTAGGGAGGTTGCTACAGGGGTATATCGGAGAAAGCTCACTCAATGGCATTTCAACTGGCAGAGCCTTCATAATTCTAAATGAACAGTTATCGATCACAAAATTCTAATGCCTTTTCGTGGAATCAGTAGACGGTTGTTAAAAGGTATTTATGAAAATGGGCATTATATACTCATTTGATAAGATCAAAATTGCATAAGGGTAGTTGATGCGAACGTATGTATATCCGCAATCAAAAGACATCGACGGCGGAAATAACTACTGGGGCTTGATATTTTAAAAACAGGATTATTTTTTAATAAAATCCTAACCCCAGAAACATTGCACACACAAAACACAACGTAAACCTCTCTCTCTCTCTCACACACACACACACACACACACACACACACACACACACACACATATATATATATATATATATATATATATATATATATATATATATATATATATATTCGATACTCAGGATAAATTCCCTGAGATTGTCAATACTAAAAAGTTTGATAAAATATATTCAGCTCTCTTCTGTGGATAAGTTTGAATATTTTATATTAATAAGATTCACTTGAATTAGTTACCCACAGATTTTTACTCTCTCTCTCAATCACTCTCTCTCTCTCTCTCTCTCTCACTAAATATATATATATATATATATATATATATATATTTTAATAAAAATTTGGAACAAAAAAATGTGAGACGACTTTCGTCACTTAGGACTTTATCGGACGAAAGTGATGTTTTGTTGATGGAATCATATATGTCTAGGAACATGAGGGCAACATAAGACCGGAATGGCTATATATATATATAATTGTATTTTTTTTTATTTATCTCTTCACAAAGTTGTTTCGCATTTTGGGATTTTTTCAAAATATATAATCACTAGTGTTTCCGTCGTCTGTTTAACTTTTTTATGATTTTAAAGGAAATCAATTAGCTTATAATTTAAAATAATTTAATACTTTTATATTTAAATATATTATAATTTTTAAAAGTATAGTTTGTTTTTTTTTGTTTATTTTTGTTCTGCTCTCTTCAATAAATACAATATTTCTTATATCTTTGTTTATATATATATATATATATATGGATATATATATATATATATATATATATATATATATATTATGAATACATGACATGCAAAATACGCATCGGTGTTTAAACTTACACACATATCCAGGTGCGAAAGGGGTTAAATAATTAAGGATA
>CAHIKZ030000391.1:1792500-1817500 GCA_903632075.3 Acanthosepion pharaonis
TCAACGCTAGACTTATCTGGCGTACCAAAGCCTGATTTTCCATCTAGAACTGAGGCTCTGCTGAGTGAGAGGTACAAAACACTGACGATGGTATTGGACATCATCTCTAAATTATGCTCCCATAAAGCTAGTGGTGGGGATGGGATACCGGCCATTGCCCTGAAGAAATGTTCTCTTGAATTGGCTCCTGTCGTCTCTAAACTTTACAACTACTGCCTAACCGACTCTTGCTTTCCAGCCTGTTGGAAGTCCTCATCTTTTGTGCCTGTCTTCAAGAACTCTGGTGACCCTTCTGACACGTCTAAGTACTGTCCTATCTGTCTCCAACCATTCTTCGGTAATGTCTTCGAGGCTTTAATCAACACCGAATTGTTTTAGCACCTTATTTCACATAATCTGCTCTCCGACAAGAAATATTGTTTCTGCTTTGTTCAATCTATTGCTGACCTGCTCACGGCCATAACTAAATTTGTATACCAAAGACTAAAAAAATAATGAAGCTCGAGCCGTGTCTCTATAGATCTCTAAAACGTTTGATAGTTTGGAATGCTGGTCTTCTTCGTAAGATTCAGGGATACAGTATTACCGGACGATTATTTGACATAATACAATAATTCTTGTCAAACTGTGAAATGAAGGTCGTCCTAAACGGGTTCTCTTCCGGCTCCTTTATCATGGACGTTGCTGGTCCCCAAGGCCCTACACTATTTCTGTTCTTCATCAATGACCTTGACGATGTCACCTGTTCCCAACTTGCCATCTACTCGGACGACACTACTATTTACTCCTGCCTCAATAGTAAATCCGGTATCGTTGAATAAACTGGTTGCTGAACTAGAAAATTACCTCCAATCTGTGGTTGATAGGGCAGGAAATGGCTTGTAAACTTTAATGCCTCCAAAACGAAACTGCTCTCATTTAACCACGACAGAGATCCTTCCCTGCCTCCCATCAAAATGACTGATTCCTAACTCCCTGAAAGTACCTCGTTACACCTGCATGGTCTCACGCTATCCACTGTCATGAGGTGCAATAAATACATTGAATCAATGGCTTCATCTACTGCAAGGAAAGTTGGTTCACAGTGTCGTACCAGAAAGTTTTTATCATCTGTGTCCATCCTTCAAATCTATAAATCAACCATTCGTATTTGCATTGAATATTGCTGCCGTAAATGGTCTGGTCTCGAGGTTCTTGAGTAATATGCAAGATGATAGGTCCTGATCTGGCATCTAGTCTACAATTGCTATCCCACAGATGCGCCGTTGCCTCTCCTTGTCTCTTCTGCAATTATTTTCACGGCAACTGTCCAGACTTCTCGGACTGCGTGAATTTAAGGGAGCTACCAGGCTGGAATCTCGTTCTCACCCTTTAACAGTCGAAACCGTTAAATATAACCGTCTCTTCTACTCAAACGCCTTATTCTCCCGCACTTCAGGTCTATGGAACTGCCTTGCCCTTACTTGCTTCCCCGATGACTCTAATCTTCAAATATTCAAGTTTAATGCCAATCGGCATTTGACACTCTAAGCTTGTTCTCCGTCCTTCTCTGTATCCTCTCTCCATATATTTTTCTTGTTTTCAATAGACTGTAACTACGTGCGTGCTAGGGACACTCCCGCCTTGCTTGAGTTGATTTGCTTTTAAAAATTTAACTTTAAAAATTTTAATTCAAAACATTTTTCACTTGAGATATGCCAGTTGCAAATCGAAAAATGACTTCACTTGTTTTAATGTTTGAGAAATCAAAATTCTAACCTTTATCTGGGCTTCAATCTCGAAATTCACAAAGATTTCAAAGAGGAAGTATCAAACAAGTTATTTATAAATCTGATGATTGTCTTGCAGAAGACCAGATAACACTGACATTAAAACTTGTTAAAACAGTAACCGGGCTGTGTGATTATATTCTTCCACACGAGGAGCTATTTCTTTCTTCATTTAGAATTATCAGTGTGTAGGAAAAAACAATAAGAAAAATCCAATTTGAAAGAATGCTTTTGTCGACGAATTGAATATCAATGTCCCTGGAGAGAATATAAGATGATTTCGTTCAGATAAGTTTAAATTCCAATATTAACGCTAGATTAAAAATAATTTCGACAGAAAAAATTTGCAATTGCGTTGCTTATATTTTCGAATATTTTCTAGGGTAATCTATGTTTATCTAAAAAATAACACTTTTTTTATATGTAAGAAAAACACCTACTTTCACCTGTATATGAAGACATCCGATGTGAAGATCTATACACAAAATGCACAACGTATACCAAACATTTCAAAAGGTTTAATATAACATTAAAATGTCTGATGCTCAACTCCGCGAAAGAGCCTCTCTGTACCTGCTTCGTCTCACACTATCCACTGACCTGAGATGGAACAAATACATTGAATCAATAGCTTCATCTACTGAAAGAAAATTTGGTTCTCTGTGTCGCGCCAGATAGTTTTTCTTGCCTGAGTCTATCCTTCAAATTTATAAATCATCCATTAACCCTTGCATGGAATACTGCTGCTATACATGGTTTGGAGCCTCCGCTGTTTCGTCTCAAGGTCTGAATCTTGCGAAGGCATCGATCTAATATAGGAACTGTATCGATGTATAGAATCTTCAATGTCTGCCGAGGATCGCAGTAGCGAAACATTTCAAATCTCATCAGTACAACACAGAGGAAATAAGAGTCCCAGTCTGTTGCATTTTTTTTCTAGGACTACGCCATGCACCTTTACAAGCACAGATGTGAAGAGATGAGTATTGATAGTTTAATCATTCCACACTGTTGTAGAGTAGTTTTCACAGTGGAGGCTTGTATTTCAATAAGTCGTCCTAAATTAGGTTCTACACACAAAACGTTAGGAACTTGAAATAAGAGTTAATGACTCAGCAATCTGGTTGTGATGGTTGATACTTCAATGTCCGACAGACTCACTCAACTCCACTGAGCTCAACAATCGCTATACTACTTATTAGGTCTATTAATAATAGAATAGGTACGTCAGGTATAACACATACCACATCCCAAAAGAATCTACCAACAGACGACAAAGACCATTCTGCTTTCTCACCAGAAGCTAATGTAACGATGGTGGAATGTATGCTAATAACATAGGTATTTATAGTTGGGATGATCTTGAATAGAAAACCTACACCATCTACAAGATTTTCCAAGAAATTAGACTAAAGATAAACTATTCCAAGGAGAAACTGTGATCTAGAATTTTAATAATGATGGCACCTGCCTTGAAACCAACATAAAACATCAGGATATTTAATTAATAAATATTAAACACATCGGCTACCTCAGTGTATGGATCAGTCATAAAAAAATAGTGTAGGCGAATAGATTGAGCAGGGTTAGAAGACGTTTCGCTCAACACAAGGAAACAGGAGTTGCGATCTTAAATGGCCTCCTCAGACTGACATGCTGATAACAGAGGTATTTATAGTTGGGATGATCTTGAATAGCTAACCAGATTTTCCAAGAAATACGACTAAAGATAAACTTTTCCAGAGAGAAACTATGATCTAAAATTTGAACACATCAGTTACCTCGGCGTATAGATCAGTGATAACAGATTTAGTGGAGGCGAATATAATGAGCAAGGTTAGAGGTCGTTTCGCTCAACACAAGAAAACTGGAGTTGTGTTCTTAAATGCCCTCCTCAGATCGAAACTTTCATATGGATATCATGCATGGTGCCAAGCCCGTTCAGAAATAAGAAAAATATCAGATTATACAACCGCGTTCTAAGATCAATGATAAAATGGCTTTGAGCGATAGAAGCCTGTGGGTGTTGGCAAAGATGATGTTCCTTTGAACATTGTGGACTGCCGCTAAAGAATGGTAAACAAAGAATTTTACCAAATAGCAGAAAGCACATCACTTGAGGACTAACAAAAACAAAAATCAAAATTGTTGTAAGAGAAAAAATCGTTTAAAGAATTTTATTAAATTTTCAACCAAACAGAATTACTAGTTTCTCCTAAAAATGAATGCCAAAAGTTTTCTTAGAGGGAAATACCAAGTATTAACATTAATATTACTATTCCTTATATGTCAAATTTTAAAAAGTATCTATCTACATCTATCTATCTATCCATCTATCCTCCATATATATATATATATATATATATATATATATATATATATATATATATATATATATACGTAAAAACGTAGGCAAAGTTTCTCATATTTAATTCTACTAAGACTAAACTTGATATGTAAAAAACTTTTTTCATAATCATATATATATATATATATATATATATATATATATATATATATATATATATAGTGGTTAATTGAGGAATCGCAGAGCCGAGTTCGAATTCAGTCGAATCCACTGCATTCACTTTTTTACGTGCTAATAACAAATGTGTCGTCTTCATCTCCTCCAGCTTGTTAGCAGGACAGACTGGGTTCTTTCATTGGAATCTGGTTATCAACTCTGAATTCAAAACCTCGGAGGGTCGTTTGGGAATGTGGCAAAAGTATTCGTCCTCCAAAAAGTATGACTGGTCCTGCACAAGGCCTTCACCACTATAAAAAATCTACTCGGGATGTCGGTTTCCTGGGGATTTGTCATACGTGGAGAGTCGATTTATATATATATATATATATATATATATATATATATAATAATAAAAGGCTCAAACACTAATATTCCATTGTTCTAATTTATTTCATTGGAATCGTGATCCAATTCATCAGACCTACAATTCAAAAAAAACGAAAAATATGACTACGGGTATTAAAAAAATAGTGAGGGGGAAACAAGTGTTAAAGGAAATGTTGAAAGCTCTAGAGAGAGATCTATCAGAAGAAAAAATTTATATTATATATATATATAAATTTATATATATATATATATATATATATATATCAAGTACAGTATCTGTTTATATTTCTGGGATGCGGTATTGAATTAATTTATATTATTTACATACTTCGGACTCTTGTCTTCATTTTTTTTTACCATCTGCACAGTGTTTCGCCTCCGGCCTTCTTTAGGTGATTTGAATTACGAACTGGAATCTTTATTTCGTGGATGTACTAATATCTCGATTATCCAAATACCACAAGCCAAAACTCACCTGAAAATACCTGAACTTCAACTCTCACCACCCATACAATCTAAAGAAAGGTATCATCCGTTGTTTACAACATGGAGCAAATTTCAGTTGCCACCCAGAGATATATGAACAGGAAATGGTCAACATAAACAGTACCCAACAATGTAACCACTACCAGGGTACATAGCAGAAATTCCGACAAATTGGGTTAGAACCGTACAGGAAGATAACAACACACAGAATATAGCTTCGGTTTGCCTACACTATGTGAATGGATTATCGGAGAAAATAAATAATGATCTGTGATCGATATAACATCAGGACGATCTTCAAAAGTTGTTTACCACTTCACAGAAGACTCTTCTGTGTAAGAGCCCCCCAGAGAAGAAAACATGAGTAAGGACTGTGTACGTCATCCTGTGTAGCTCTGATAAGAAGTATAAAGGGTAACAGTCCGCCCACTTATGATAAGGCCGCAAGAACATCGTGTGAACATCGCTCCTCGCTAACGGGTGTCGCTGCTCCAAACGTGACGTTCTAACCCTTTGGTGAATTGATACCAGCCTCACCGGTTTCCAACGCCTGGTTACCAGGTAACTGCACTGATATCCAGTCTGCCTACCCACCTTGTGAATTGATCTTAACAGACGAGATCAAACAGAAGTTGGGGCCGTAATGCCTGAGTTCAACGGGGGGTAAACACACAATTATGTATAAAAGAAAATAAAATAAAACTCACAAAGTCCAAAGTATCAAAGAAAAAGGTAACAAACTTTTTTATGTCTATTTGCTCGGTACATAGGAATCTACTTCCCGACCCGTTCTGTGGATTGTGGCATGAGCTTTCACTAGGCAACTTTAAGGCTTCAAGTTGTCTGCACCTAAGAAATTTGTGTTTCGGTGTGTCCTTGGACGAAATCGAAAAAAACTTATTTCTGTGGTCTGATTCTAAGTCCAAACTACTTGTTCTTGGTTGAAGAAGAGTCCAAAAGTGTGCGTGAATCTTGGTCAGCTATCTTGACGCGGTTTCAACACTGGGCGCTCAACAAGGTTAAACTTCTCGCCATTGCTCAAACTTTCTTCTCTCCGGCTTGGGTCAGGCGAACTTCTTCTCTTAGGCCAAACAACTGGCCTCTCCTGTTAAACGAACTGATTTCTGTCGGTTGGGGTTTCCTTTTATTGACGCCGTCAAAACTGGGGTGGGTCTGTCGGCGTAGGGGTTCTTCGATAATTGTAATACGTATCCACCTTCTTATTTCTGGTTAGGGATTTTTCATTCTTTTCCCATTTTCGGTAACTCCTCTCACTCCCTTACTGTGCCTCTGAGGGCGTGTACCCAACTTCTTCGTATCGGCTCCTCACACTTACACTTCTGATAGGGGCGTCGACCGATTTTCCTCGTGCGTCCTGGTCGGGTATCTTTCCTCCTCCTTGTATGTCAAGATCTATTAACCAATGACGTCTTAGTCGGGCGTGGAAAATCCGTGGCTTTGTTTTGGGACAGAAATACCTTTGCAAAAAAAAAAAATATTAATTAAATCGCCCTTATCATGAGCGACTGAGATGACACTCTCGGCTTTTAACACGTGGTAAGAAGTTTATAAATTGGTGATCTATGAAAGGAATTTCTCAGACTAGTTGGCATTTCTGAAGGAAATAAAAATATTTCATTTTGAAAAGGTTTGATAACAAAAATCTTTATTATCGCAGGGCGGGCATTTATTCTGTAAAAAAGAAAAATTTTGCCAGTGACAACATCTTGTGTGGGCTTTTCTAATTCTGAAGACTGTCTATGTTTTGTATTAATGGTTCGTCTTCATATCCTTAGACACATCCCCACCCACTTGACCTCTATATCATTCCAATGAAAATTGTATAATTTTTTTCCCTTCGGCTCTTGAGGTGACATTCAATTGATAACAAACCATTTTCTTGAAATCGGTCAAATTTTCTGAAATCATCAGTCTGGGATACCTATGACCTGTTTTCGTATTTTTTCTTTCTTTCTTCTTCGTTTTCCCTTTCTTTCTCCCAGAAAAGCTTGAATATAAAGGCTAAAAACAAAACGCCTTAAATAATTAAAATGGTTGATAAACCGTAAAAAAACAAATCATAAATGAATATTTTTCAACTCGTCAGGTATGCAAAAAAAAAAAATAGAAAAATCACCCAACTGACTACATATAGAGGGAAAAAGCGATCACTGCTTCTGTGGGGTTAGATTGAAATAATAGCAAACATAACTGGAATATACAAAAACTTAAGGAATCAGCACATCAGCTAGGCCACAAAAAATCTCCTGAGTTGGAGAAGCATAGATATGAATACAATATGGAAACCAGTAATACGGAGTGTTACAGAAAAGCAATAACAACAACAACTAAAACATTGCGAAATGATCTTTGGTAAAATTGAGTTAAATGGCAATAACAGATGTATCCGGAAGAGCCATGGTACGTGGAACTAGACCAATATACACCTGTGGACAAAATGAAGGTTTCTATTTGGAATTCCAGTCATCTGCAGAAGGCTGGAGCATACAATGGCCGAAACGTCGTGAATATCGCAAAAAAAAAAAAAGATGAAGACAACAGTCCGAAGAATATAAATGGTGTTAATAATCAAGATCGTTTCGGGAAATTTTGCTGCAAAATGTGTATTTCTGACTAATTTCATACTTCAGGTCTTCATCGGGCTAGATTAGTTATATTATAAATTAATTGAGATGGGTCCTGAAAATAGTAGAATTTTTTTTTCCCTGGCTCTTACAAGAATTCACCATTCTTGGTAGATTTTCTAAAATCATAGTCTGTAATACCTAAAAACCAAACAAAATGAAAAAAACTCAAAATGAATTTAGATAAAAAAAAAATTAAAATTCCAAAGCGCATGTAGTTGCCAACATTTCATCCTCCGGATGGACAAAAATCCTTGGAGTAAACTTTTCCAAAATTATTTCTGTATTTATTTTCTTCAATTGTATATATATATAAATATATATATATATATATATATATATTATACACTATTTACATTATTCGGACTATTGTCCTCATTTTTGATACCATAGTTATTACAACGTTTAGGACGTTTTCCTCCGGCCTTCTTAGGGTGGTTGGAATGTTGAACTTTTAATTCTCATCTCCAAGTTCTCCACTACCTTAACCTGTTGGAGTCATGTCACAGTATCCAACCAACGCTTTAGGTCACATATCACAGTGGATAAACATGGCACGTGGAACGAGAACAGTCTACTGCAGTGAGCTAAATAAAGGGCTCAGTTCGACATTGCAACCACCTGAAGAAGGCTGGAGCGTACAACGGGTGGAAAGTTGCAATAAATATGGCGACAAAGATGAGGACAATAGTCCGAATAATGTAAAGAATGTACATAATTCCTCATTTCTGTCCTGGACATTGACGTCTACCTGGATTCTATCCTCTTCGAATATATATATATATATATATATATATGTATGATGAATACGATATACATATATATATATATATATATATATATATATATATGTGTGTGTGTTTATATATATATATATATGTGTATATATATTGTAAAAAAAAGCAGTCATATCAAATTTATACTTTAAACAAATAGTGTGACAACAAAATGGGAAAATATATAATATAAAAAAATATAAGTAATGAATTATATATATATTTTTTTGGTCTGTATGTAATGCTATGCTATTGTGAATGAATCAAACGAAACTCTTCCTAAACAGGAATAAACGCCTGGTTCAAAAGACTGGACAAAAATAGAACGGGCGAGAGTCGAACTTTATCTATTTCCGTTGAGAAGCACAAAATAATTAATGAAAAAATATGTGAGTTCAGCCGGATATATATTACTTAAGTCGTGAATATATATATATATATATATATATATATATATATATATATATATATATATAAATAAAAGAAATATGTTTAGTGGTTCCAACGAGAGAAAAGTCTGTAAAAAAGAGAGAAGAGGGTGTGTGTAACGTTTTGGTTATAATGTGATTTATTTAGAAAAATATTATGCTTTGTTTTAAACGACACGTGTTTCTGGTCTCGCGACCGTCTTCAGGTAAAAGTGGAATTTTATATTTTAAAAAAACAATTTTTTCTTCATGTTCAATGTGAAATATTCTCAAAATGAGGAAAATATATAATTTTGAAAAATGAAGAGTTCTGCGCAAAGGTCATAAAACAAATGAATTATCGCCCATATATATTTTATCTTTTAATGTTTTGGTATGTGCGTGGATCTGTTTCCGTGTGTGTGTGTGTATATATGCGTGTATATTTTCATATATATACTGTCTGTAGAGGAATTCGTAAACTTATTTTGTATATGTATCACAATCAGTCCACACACACCCAAGCGAGGTGGATAAATACCACTAACTTCTTAATCAACATAAGGAGCTACTGTTATGAGCGATTTGATCATTGTATTTGGTGAATGAAAAGACTATTTAGTTCAGGTTTAAATTTGTCTATAAGTTTTTTTTCCTGTATTTGTAGACGAGTAATTGTCTGTTTGATATATCGGCATGATATTAAACTTTTTACATTTTGAAAACAGGAATAAAAAGTTTTCTGTTGTCTGTCAATTTTATATTCAAAACCTGTTGTTCAGTTGTTGGCTGACAATTTTGTATAGAAGTGCATAAAACATTTTGGAGCGAGTTTAAGTTTTTTATTTAGAATGTTTTTTTGGGTTTATCTACTTCAAAATGATGTCACAAAACCCCACATCTTTTTTGTTGAAGCTCCCTGTATTTTGTGTTGGTTAAAAAATAATTAATGAATGGCGTTTGCTCTTATTACGTATATTATTAGTTCAGCTAGATTTTTTTGGATTTCTGGGAATATTTCTGGATTGTTTTTGTTTACGTTGACAAGCTAGAGTTTGTTGACGTTACGTTTCTTTTTATTTCTAAGTTGGTCTGGAACTTCATGAGTTCAATACCTTTGTTTATTAGTGTTGTGGGGACGTTTCTTGAGAGTTTTATGGAATATATATATATATATATATATATATATATATATATATATATATATAATTATAGATAACTAGACTCGTTTCGAAAAACCCTCGAATTTTTGATTTGCTAATAATCAAATCCATCTCGAGGGATATATATATATATATATATATATATATATATATATATATATATATATATATATACTCGAGTTTCCCGTCGAATTCGACGTGTGAGTGTCAAGCAGATCAATTCCTCAATTCCTAGGAAACCGACAGCCCGACACCAGCACATAAGATTTGATTATAGTGGTGAAGGTTTTGTGCAGAACCATCCACACTTTTTGAATGGACGAATACAGACAGACTGGGTTCTATAGCCTTGGATGCAACTCGTCTAAGAGGAGGACAACTGCAGAGTGGTTTATATATAAGGATGTTTATTAAGCCTGATGAAAGTCAGCAGTAAATAAATCAGTGTTATTGGTGAAAATTTATTTATTTCTCAATTTGGATCATGTTATTTGAATCATAGCAATTATGTGTGAAAAATATTATCGCCCAAATGTCCGACAAATCCGAAATAAAAAGGAAAAAATCATTAGACGCTTTAAGTTAATTCACATTGACAATCGATCCAAATTATTGGAACACCATTTATATATATATATATATATATATATATATATATATATATATATATATATATATATATATATATACCTAAATTGTATAATCATTTTCCTACTTTTAAACTTATCATATAGTTAATACTTGGTAAGAAAACAAACTTCATGTGACAGCATGTCTTCTGACCGGGAGATTGGAGCAGTTTAGGAGTCTGAAACCACAATTTAATTGCTATTGTCCCCAGATTCACACTGACCCGGAGTTTGTAGTACATCTTAGGGCCCTAGCTATAAGTAAATAATGAATAAAAAACAATGTTTCCATTTACTCTAAAACCTTGTCGTTGCCCACATGCCCGGTCCAAGCTTTATTTTTGTAGACCCAAAATTCTGTTGCTTGAATTCTCTTCTTCATCTCTGAAAAGACTGCCCGGCACTCACTGCAATATATTGCGACAGCTATCACATAACAATCCAATACTCTTATTTCGTTTCAGTTTTTGTCTCTTAATATTCTGCTTAGCTTTTGGAATACATCTTTGGTTATTCCAATCAATCTTTCCGTCCTCCGTTAGAACACTTCCCAGATATTTTAATTTTTGTATTTTGTTTGATTTGTTTGATCTCCGATTTGTAGTTTGCATTAAGAGTGATATTTTTACTAATAGCCATTCATTCTGTCTTTTTGTATTTCATATTTATTCCTTCCTTCTCGCTTTTCTTTTGATATCTTCTGTTGGAGCTTTCGTTGTTTTATTTCTGTATTTATGTTAAGATTGCCCCCCCCATCAACAACAATTTCCCACAGGACATCTAATTCTCTCAGAATTGCGTCCCTTTGTATGTTGAATATGTTCGGTGAGAAGACTATGCAGCCAGTTTACTGCCAGAATAGTTTCTTGATTATTCTAATAACCTTCTCAACAGCTATCACAGATATTTCTGACGTAATTTATGGAATGTTTTCATAATCTAGAGATGAATATTAACGGGGTGAATTTGTTACAGTTTTTTGTGCTTATGTAACTAGTGAGTTAGTCAAAATGACTTAATTCCCTTTATAGTCTGCCAATAGAAGATTAACCAATCAGAAGGCGCAGAACATTGTATCCGTCGTGTATAAAGGCGGCCATCTTTGTTTATCCTGCCGGAATGACCAGTGCCAACTTGTCAGGCGAAGATGAATAAGGAAGAACTACGCTCTGCTACTTTGCTGCGATATCCACTGCGAACCTGAACTACGCTTTCTTACTGTCTCCGAAATATTGACTGCTAACATCTGGATTCTATACTCGAAAACGACCGTCGAAATGTCTAACATAATTTGTTATTGGAGGTAACTCCTCATCCAGTAACGTCGACATGTGTAAATGGTTTCACCTAAAAATATGATTTTTCTAAAAATATAGAATTTCTATATCATTTCTATTTTGCTACTGCCTCTTCAATATAGAACATTTGGGAAGACATATCATTACGTATTTCGTATTCTCCTGAATGTCGCCAAGTACGATTCTGTTTTGAAATACATCTTGCTGCCTGTTTTAAGTCCAGTGATGGTCATCACTAATAGGAGGAACCCGAAATGCGATTTGAAGGTCGGAAACACTAGAATCAAGACGACGCGGAAGCTTAAATATCTGGGAAGCGTTTTGACAGAGGACGGTAAGTGCGACACTGAGATCCGTGGACGTATTGGGATGGCTAAGGTGAAATTCCAAAAGCTGGACAGAGTATTCCGAGATGGGAGGATTTCTTTGGTAACAAAGAAAATAATTCTGAGCTGTTATGTGACATCTGTCCTTCTTTACGGCAGCGAATGTTGTACGATTTCTTTAAGGATAAAGAAGAGATGTGTTTCTATAGAAGGATGCTAA
Organism: Acanthosepion pharaonis; assembly: GCA_903632075.3. Classification (NCBI taxonomy): domain Eukaryota; kingdom Metazoa; phylum Mollusca; class Cephalopoda; order Sepiida; family Sepiidae; genus Acanthosepion; species Acanthosepion pharaonis. The sequence goes on from CAHIKZ030000391.1 coordinate 1,805,074, forward strand.
GAATATCATGGACCGAGAGTGTGGGCGACGATGAGATCTTAGAGAGGTTGCAAACACGGAGGAGGCTGATAGTTAACATCAGGAAGAGGCAGCTGAAGTTTCTGGGACACATATTAAGGAAGGAGGGCCTGGAGAATCTGATAATCACGGGTCGAATACAGGGAAAGAGAGACAAGGGAAAACAACGCGTGACATACCAGGCGGACTTAAGTGGATGACAGAACGTGGTCTGGAGGAAGAAGCATAGGCAAAGAACTTATTTAGAGCTGCAAAGAATAGAAGGGAGTGGAGGGCCATGATCGCCTACGTCCTGAAAGAACCTGGCAGATAAAAAAATCGAAAGAAAGAAAGTCAGAGCGGATGTGTGTCCTGTAGTGTATTTTCACGGATAAGTGAAGAATATTTTTTTCCACGTTGCCCTAGTAATTTACTTGCTACGAACATTCGGGATCTGAAAGCGAGATTCAACCGGTGTTGAAACGTACATAAATATTCGTTCGACCGAACGTAATTTCATCATCGTTCATGTCAGTAGATCTGCGAACTTCACGGAAAAATAACTGATTCGGCCATGTTGTTAAATTCGTCGGCCATTGTTAAGTTCGCAGAGCCGTTCCAAATCAATGTTAAATATAAGGCCTTAATAAACATTGATATATATATATATATATATATATATATATATATATATATATAATGGACTCTCCGTCGATTTCGAAGTATGAGGATCTGACAGCTTAATGATTCAGTTATGAAATTTTGTGCGATAATCTTAAGTGGCATTTAAGACCCGCTAGTGATTTACAAAGGAGGCCACATATGGAGCAAGTGTGAGTATTGTGAGATGAGTTCACTGTTATATATATATATATATATATATATATATATATATATATATATATAACCTAGCTTTATCAGTAGTATGAGCTATTTCGTTTTGGTAGAAACTGACAATAAAAGCGCGTCCCATGGGAAATATACAATAAATATAGAGTCCCCCGATCTTTCCGATACGACACTGTACATTCATTCGTCCATTCCTTCTTTCCTCCTTTCAAACTTTTATTCGATTTAATCAATGAATAAGCAAGAAAGAGTCTTACGCTAGAAAATGAATTAACGATTAATAATGTACTTGTTTACGCCTATTTTCTAATAGGTGAGAACCTGAAGAAATCTGCCAAATATTGGAAGTCGATTTTTCAATTCTGATGGATATACTCTAATTAAGAACAATAGTGGATGATTTTTTTTTTATATATATTTTAGTTTATGTGCATCTAATATATTCATATTCATGTAAAATATTTCATATCGTTCTGTTAATACTAGTGTGTGTGTGTGTGTGTGTTTGTGTGTGTGTGTAAGAATCGCGCCCAAAATCATATCTTCATTTTGTAACGTTGGTAAGAAAGCTGAATCACATTTTCGTCCTCGACGATTTTTTCTCGCCTGAATCTTTCATACATATGCAAGCCTACCATTCGTCCTTGCTTATATAGTCATAGGTCGTTGATAAAATCTAGAGATATCTTCAATTTTATAGGTCCTAATCTGGCATCTCGACTTTAGTCAATTTTGCCCCGCCGTAATGTAGCTTCTCTATGCCTTTTCTATAAATAAGTTCATGGTATATGTTTTGATGAACTCTTCTCTATGCTAACTGTGTTCTATAAATTTAATCTCAGTAATAGTTTGCCAGCAAGATCGCATAATTATACAATCGAAATGGGTAGATGTAACTTTAAGTTAAACGTATCTTTTCTCGATCATCTGTTGTATAGAAGGCGGTTCTGGTTTCTTGATTTTCCTTCAAGTTTGATTGACAAAAATCTAAATGCAATGTTAATCGTTATCTTCTGTCTATATATATATATATATATATATATATATATATATATATATATATATATATATATATATATATACGGAACCATCATATAGCCTGACGTGCTTTAACCGATTGAGCCACAGAGGATCGTTCGGTCAGTGAGTCGATTTTACGGTTTTTAAGAGTATTATTTTAAAAAAAAGAATGTATAAACATAAAAATATCATAAAATTGCGCGTCGGGCTACATGACGATTCCGTATTGGTTTCAGGTTCGATTCTTGTCGGAGGACGCTTATTTTCTGACAATCTGTCGGACATTCAGGCCGGTAACTGTTGTTAATACTGTTTATTATAAACAGAGCATTTACTTAATTATTTGTATCTACAAAAATGAATGTATAAACATAAAAATGTCTTAAGATTACCTCCCCATCACTTTCGCTTTTACTTCTTGTCAAGTTTAAGCGTCAGATTTCGATACATCTTACGAAACTATGGAACAATATATATCTTCCCAGAAGGAAATTGTCTAGGTTTTATATGCTGACAAATTCGTCTCATGACCTATATTTAAAAAAATACGTTGAATTTGAATTTAGCGTAGGTCATATTCGATTTGTTAATCACGGGAAAGCCCCAGTCTGTTTTTTAAATAAGTATTCAGCTTTTTGAAATTCGATTAGTCTTTCACTCGCCAGTAGTTTAACATTGCCTGACGAATCATAATTGCAAGTGAGTAGCGATTTTAAAAATGTTTTAATATATATATATATATATATATATATATATATCAACACATGATTTGACACACACACACACACACACACACACACACACACACACACATATATATATATATATATATATATATATATATGTATGTATATATCAACACCATCACTTGATAAGACACCAGAAGCTTTGTTGAAACGAAATGTCTTTTCACTCGCCATCTGACGAATATATTTGTAGTGTTTATATATATATATATATATATATATATATATATATATATATTAGAATAACATATATATATATATATATATATATATATATATATATATATATATTAGAGATAACTATATTTGTAGTGTTTTATATATATATATATATATATTAGAGATAACGATATATATATATATATATATATATATATATATATATTAGAGATAACGATATATATTTTTATATAACATGAAGAATATTGGGAAAATGTATGACAAAGTGGGAAAAAGTTTTCTTGTGACTCGTTCTTTAGGACTTCGTCCGTCTAAATTTTCCATGTTGGTGCGACTACAGATGTGACTGAACGAGGGATGCTGGGAATTTCCAAAACAATAGATCAAATATGTTAGTTGCCCACCCTAACGAGACTGTCAACAATTTGGACACGAAGAATCTTCTTTGATCGAAGGAGAAAATAATTCACTATGATGTCTACCTTGTATTTTGATCGAAAGTTCATTCACAGTAATTTTGCGACCTTGCTTTTACATTTCACCATTCCTGGCAGAACTTCTTTTATCTCTGTGTGTGATATCTATTAACAAAAGTGATGGAAACCAAAAGAAAAAGAAAGAGAATCTAAATTAAATTGTTTTGATAAAAAAAAAAATTAAATTCCCAGCATCCATCTTTTGTGTGCAGGAACATATCAAGTTTATTCCGTTGAAGTTTTCAAAGGAAAAACGTTTTCCTCTTTTGTCATACATTTTCACCTATATATATATATATATATATATATATATATATATATATATATATACCGTCATCCACAGACAGACTGTTTCGCAGCTTACCAGTGTGGCTAGACATCCGGTTGCCTCCAGCTAGGGGCGAAACCCGACCGAACTGGTGTCAGTCGAAGATTCTAACCAATAAGCCACGGTAGGGAGGAAAAGTGGATTTTAGCGTGTTTATCTTTATAAACACGCCCAGTGACCGGGAGTGACCGGGAGTGACTCAATTCGCATTAGCGAAGAGTCTCGCTATACAGCTATAATAGTCACTGTTTACCAACCCACACCTCGTCCCCAGAGAGCTCAATTTTTTTTTTTTTTTTGATTTGCACATGCACGTTGTTTGTTTTTGATTTTGTCGACTACCCAGTATAATATAGTAATTTCGGTACCGACTGTCAGAAAAAGACCACCATGTCGCAATTTATTCCGCCAGAACACAGCTTGGCATTCGTGCCGGAATTTCCAATACGAATATTTCCGAATGTTTGGGTGTCAATCTGAATAAAGCGTAGAGGATTCGCAAAAAGTATAAATGGTATCTCCAGTCAACATCTTGGTGTCTGGATTGATCACAAGTGATGGCAACTTTAAGCTTACATTCATCTTCCTACATGGCCTCAGACTAAATAAGTTCTACAAGAAGTGCCTTGAGGAGTTAGTGCTGCCCTGGCTCAAGAGGGTGGCAGCTGGAAGCCACTATCTAGGCAAAAGGAATCTGTACCATACCACACATTCAGGAGAACCAAGTTATGGCTGTCAGAAAATTTCTGCGGCCACACCACCCCTTACTTCTCTAGTTTGCAACCCCTTGATTATTATGTGTGCGTTGCAATTGAACGAGAGACCAAAAGAACTCCTGGTAGCACCAAAGATGGACTAAATGCAAGGATTATGGTAAGGAACATTCTTTCATATTTCTAAATTATGATCAAACTATTTAAGATGAAGGACTAATACTTCGTCAGCATTCTTTTTAAAAATAAACCGTTTGTGTACCTAGAATCTTCAGTTTAATCTAATATGTCCCTTCTTTGTAATTCTTCAGGCATTTTTACACTCTGATTTCTAAATTCCTACACCAGGAATTATACTATGGTCTGAGGACATTCCTTCGTTACATACACACTGGCACTTATACACACATATCTATCTATCTATTTCGCTCTGGAAAATATATTTTCATTTGAGTACTCTTGAAAGACAAGTTAATTCTAAAAACAACAGACATTTGCGTTAATGCGAAGCTTTTCAGGAAAATGAATGGAGCACTTAGGTTGTTTGACGTTTGTTTAGATTTGTAAAAACATTTCACTACATTTGGCTGACTCATTCTGTCGAGTGACGATAGCTCAGTGGTAAAGACTCTGCCTGATACCTAATCGCTTGGGTTTCAATCCTGGCTTGAGGTAATTCGTATGTCTAGTCGCATTGAAGAGGTGTGATACAGCGAAACAGTACCGTTTGTGAATGACACACACACATATATATGTATATACATACACGTGTGTGTGTCATTCGTAGGTGTGTTTGTGGTAAAAAATATAGTTTTAATGTATGCTATATGTATGGGTAATAGTGCTTATTATCAGTGATAGACCAGATGTATAGATAAAAGTGGACACTGATATCAACATCGAATTGTGACAGTCTGTTTCAGGATTGAACGCAACCTTCAAGCCTTAAGATAACGGTCAACAATGAAACAGACTGTTACCGTTTGGTGTCCACGTTTATATATATTTTGACTGTTGATTTGTTTCCTATGGCTTTTGAACCTTTTGCCGTTTATTTAAAGTCAGACAAAATGTATTTACTTATTTTAGATTGTAATATATTTTTGTCTTGAAATAGTGTTTTAGTGATACAGGTTTTACTAATTAAACCATAGCTGGAAGGAAGAGGTGTATTTGCTCGTAAGTAATTATAACAATCACAATGGGAATTAGAACTTCGATGACAAATTCAGAGCCATTATCCATTACATCAATCGTACATCGAAGCTTACAACAAGCGGTATTCGTAAGAGTCACCCATCTAGGTACTGACAAGGCTCGACGTTGTTTAACATCGGTGACGGTATATATATATATATATATATATATATATATATATATATAATCGACTCTCCCGTCGCGTTCGACGTATGATGGTCAGGCCGATAAGTCCCCAGGAAACCGACATCCGACACCGGCACATGAGATTTTGATTATAGTGGTGAAGGCCTCGTGCAGGACCAGCCACACTTTTTGGAGGGACGAATGCAGAAACCTGGTGCACCGAATGCATGCCACAAGGTTCGCAAACGACCCTCCGCAGGTTTTGAATTCAGAGTTGTCCTTCTCCTAGACCAGTTGCCATCCAAGGCTATAGAACCCAGTCTGTCCTGCTATTTTACCCATAGCTGGAGGGGAGATGAAAGGATACATACCTTTCCAAAGGGTATTAGCACGTAAGTGAATGTAATGGATTCGACTATATATATATATATATATATATATATATATATATATATATCGACTATATATATATATATATATATATATATATATATATATATATATATATATATATATATATATATGTATATATGTATATATAAGGGGAAGAGTTTATAGTTATCCTAACGAGAGAAAAATGTATATTTTAGAAAGAAGCCCAAGAAAGATTACTACTACACAAAAAGAAACAATAGTTAGACATCTAAAAACATAAGGGATAATTATTGCTTTTTAATGTGTGGAAAGATCTACTCTTCGCCTTAAGAGGGTTGCGAGACCGGAAACACTTGTAGCAAAATATGAAAATGATATATATATATATATATATATATATATATATATATATATATATATATATATATATATATATATGTATATATATATAAGGGAAGAGTTTATAGTTATCCTAACGAGAGAAAATGTATATTTTAGAAAAAGCCCAAGAAAGATTACTACTACACAAAAAGAAACAATAGTTAGACATCTAAAAACATAAGGGATAATTATTGCTTTAATGTGTGGAAAGTACTGTTTAAGAGGTGTGAGTGAAACACTTGTGCAAATATGAAAATGATATATATATATATATATATATATATATATATATATATATATATATATATATATATATATATATATATATGTGTGTGTGTGTGTGTGTAAAATATGGATTTAATTTTTAAAAGTAGCAATAGAGCATAGCTTTATATTATTTATTATATGCTTTAACATGTTAAAAATTCTACACAATAACTTTCGCGTTTCGGCACTAATTTTTGCCTCTTCAGCCGATGTTAAATAACGGGTGAGTAAACAATTATTTTCAATTTCAAAAGCAAATTGCCCCCTCTTTTTTTCGAAAGAAAAGAGTAGCGAAGACAAGAAAACAAAAGGTGATAATTAAAATGAGGCTTGTTGTTTTACCCTGATTTACGAATCTGGTTTGGGCATACGCTAAATTGAAAATTTATCTAAAAAAAGTAAATTTAGATCATTGAATAATGTAGACCGAAATAGAATCCTAAACAAGATCATTTGTGGCAGAAATAAAATTAGTTCAAACTATAAGCAATTGTCAACAATCTATCATAATTGTGGACAAATATGACGTGTTCACTGTTCCCTAAGAAGGTAAGGAGTTACAGGTTGATAATATTAATTCTATAAACATAAATAAATTTGATATGGGGCTCGTCGCTTTCTTCCCCTCATCTTAGTCAACTAAAACTTAGAGTAAGCAGCTATATCTTTCAGTATCTGTCAACATTTCTGAGATGAGGTATTATATACATTATTTCAAGGACACTTGGCACAGTGGATAAAGGCGTTGGTTAGATCCAGTGACAGGACCCAAAGAGTGTGAGTTCAATACCTGATTAAGGCAGAGGAGAACTTGGAGAGAGGAATTAACAGGAGATAACTGATAACTGACATCCATTAAACATGGCACGTGGAACTAGAACAGTCTACCCCAGTGAGAGAAATAAAGGGTTCAGTTCGAAATTCCAACCACCTGAAGACGGTCGGAGTGTACAACGGCCGAAACGTTGGGATAAATATTGCCACAAAGATGAGGATAATAGTCCGAATAATGTAAATAATAAGCTATATCTTTGGTTTAATGTTTGCATTTTTATAGGATGTTTTATTTTATGACACGGCATTGCGAAACCAGACCATTAACCTAAAAAAAATTTCGAGTTATGAGCTTTAATCATCACTTATATATGTGCGTCCTACATGACACCAGACAGATTCAGAAACAATTAAACCCTCAGCTTTATACAACCATTTTTTCAGTTGTTAAAAAGTTGATGCGTTTTGGCGAGGACTATACTTCGTTGTACCTTGTGGACTGGCGCTGCAGATTCACAAAGAAAGAACTGCAATAAAAAGCTGAGACTAAAAGAATGGGTAATATATGTAAGCCGGGAGAAAACAATGATACAATGAATAAATTGATAAGATTTACGTAGAAGGCCTCCATCTATACTGGAAAGAGCGATAACAATTGACCTGAGAAACATATTTTCCTGAAAAATTGCTAAAGACAAATATGCCATTTGACAATGACACTGTCTGCTCCGGTGAACGAATGTCGAATTTTACCGAATATTATCATTAAAAATGTTGAATTCCCTAACAATATTCACAAATTTACGACATCTACAGTTTTCAATCACCCCCAAGTCGAAATGTATTATACTGTGATAGGAAAATAGTTATTTTTAATATGGAAATAGATGAATAAATTAAATATACAAACATATAGATCTTTATTTGTCTATTTGTTCTTTTAGGAGCGCCTTTGGTCTGTGAATTATCTTTAATGCTTCTGAGTCCCGAGAGAAAATTGAAAATCGAAAAGTTTTGTTCTATCAAAGAAAAAACAACAAGGAAGATGTTTTTTTTTCCATTGAATATTGAGAAAAGTATCTAAAGATTTTTATCAAGAAAATCGGATCAATAATCAAGGGAAAAAACGATGTGTTTACCTGGGTATATCTTTTATGAAAACAAAAATTGCTATAGACGAAATGATAAACTCTATATTGTATAGAATCTCGTCAGTTACAAGGTTAAATTTGGCGGAAAAATAATGCTCGGAATGAATACACGAGAAATCCCATGTGAATAAAGCTTTCTACTGAATTACAATGGCCGCTTCATTGGGAAGATTTTTATTGAACTTTCGCCATACACGTACAAACGATTCCAGGCAGGGCACTCAAATTTGGCATCTGAAATTCTTAACCGTGTTTGAAGGTCATAAGGAAAAATCAAATATTGTTCCCTAATATATATTTGGAAATATTTTCTGTTGTATGAGTATATTTTTTTCATAGTAAGGGTTACTTTTTGTAACCGTTCTATATAAAACAATAATTTCTCATTTATTAATAATAAATGGAAAAGCAATATGTTTGAGGTTTTTTTTTTAAACTTATTCAAAGTAAACTTCACCCTCTTCATTCTGCCCTGTAGTAACAAGACGTCTCAGGGGTTTCACGTACGATTTCATTTTCAAGTCGTTTTTAGTTCTTTGGGCTGTCATACTTGAAATTCCTTTCTCACTTGCCAAACATATTATGGATTGTGTTGGATTTTTTCTAATTAATCTCTTTAGCTCTATGTTGAAATTCTGACACCTCTTACTGCTGTAACCTTCTGATTCGGGTTTCCTCTCTGCTGTTCCCTCTTTTTTAAATTTATTCACCGTTCTCTTGACGGTTCTTGAATGTACATTGAAGATGGAAGACGGATTATCAATGATAGCGCCATTGCTGAAGGTCAGAATGATATTTTTTCCTCTCACTTTCGCTCAGTTGGTAGAAACAATGTGTCTGACACAAAACAATTTTGATCTGCTCTCATTTTAGCTGAATGTCTCAAGGAATTTTTCAGTGATTCTTACGACAAATGGTGTCAATATGGCTAAATGTCTTATCTGAAAACCTGGAAAGAAGAAACGCAGTTAGTTTAGTCTTTTTTGTTTTTTAGATATTAAACGTTTTGAATGATCGAGAATTATGCTGTCACACAATGCACGCACACACACACACACGCGCGCACACACACACACACACATATATATATATATTCAAATAAATATGTGTATATGCATACACACATACTCATAATACGCATATATATATATATATATATATATATATATATATATATATATATATAATGAACAACAGACACTTTAAGACACTTTACCTTAAAGTGTCTGTTGTTCATTAAATATTAGCTCTGTTCTTCACCTTGAGCTCTCAGGTTTTCATCCTCCTTGGATTTACCAATTCGGTTTACCAAATTCTTCATAACTTATATATATATATATATATATATATATATATATATATATATATATATATATGTTTTTTGAATGTATATGAGTTTGTGGCCGTAGGTTTCACGCTTATGCGATCCTCAGACAAACTTATTTATTTTTTTTAAAATTTGAGACAATTTTTGTCAGTTTTTGTCTGATTATATTTGATGTTCATAGGGGGTAGAGATTTCTCCTTTATGTCCGTTTTTCAAATGACACTCATACGCACGGAGACATACACACATAGAGGTGTAGGCAATATTGTTCGCACAAAGACATACATATACTTATAAAAACAATGAGAGAACAAGCGCAGTCATGTATCCATGTCTTTGAGCACGCATATATACGCAATTCAATTGTAATCTTATTTCGATGTTGGGACTGGATGTACCCAATTTCTATCTGCTTGGGCTTTATATGCTGATATTGCTTAAAGTGAGATCTGTATGCGAATATGACGATTTTATTTTTAATGTTGATTGCTTGAGTATTATAGATTATATATAAATAGGGCAAATAATAGGTATTCTAAAATGTAATAGTTTTGTTATGATAGTTGTAAATTTAGCTCTAATATTGAAGTGGAAGGGGATATAATTGTGAAAAAATGTGACAATGATGACAATTGTAATTATGGTAATGGATGTAGTAAACATAAAAATGATGGTGAAAATAGTAAGAATATAATAATAATTCCAATAATGACAGCAATGACAAAGGTAAAAAGCAATATTAAAGTGGTTCGGGGAGGATAAAATAGCGGTAGTGATGAATAATAATAATGATATTAATAACAGTAGTAGTAATAAAAAATGATAGCAATAATAGTAGTAATGAATAATAATAAAGTTTTTTTCATTAAGACGAATTATATGTAAGGGTGTTTCATTAAGACGGATCAAAGTCATCTGTAAATTAAATCAGTGTTATTGATGAAAATTTATTTATTTCTCTGCTGGATCATGTTATTTAAGTCATGGCAATTATTTGTGAGAAATAATACCGCCAAAATGTCCGCCAAAACTTCAAAAAATAGAAAAAAACTTAGACAATTAAACTAATTGACATGTAAAATCAGTTAATGTAACAACAATTTCATATATATATATATATATATATATATATATATATATATATATAACGATTTGTGCCCACAGAACCTCAAAATAGATTTAAATAACAGGCCGCCATTTTATTAATCAAAACTTTTTTTATAGACATACCGCACCTGAGAATATATTTCACCCAACACTTATTCATACGTATATATATATATATATATATATATATATATATATATATATATATATATATATATATATATATATATAAATAAAAAGAAAGAACAGTAAGATATAAAATCCGGTGTTCTTGAAGATGAAATGGAACTAATGCTTTTAATTTATTTGCAAAAAAAATAAATTAGGGGGTTTTAGCTTCTATTTTTGAAACATGGTTGGAACTGTGTAGCGAAAATAACCATATTTTAAATCAATTAATTTATAATATATATATATATATATATATACATATTCGTATTATATATATATATATATATATATATATAATACGAATATGTATATATATATAATACGTATATATATATATATATATATATATATATATATATATATAGATAGATAGATAGATAGATAGATGTGTACAATTTTTGTTATCATGCTATTATATAAAATTATACATCAGAAAAATCAAGAGACATTTAATTTTCGCAATGAGTAAAATGTATTGCCTTTCGTTTTATGGAACAGGATTATTAAATGCACTTTCTTTATATTCCAAAAGAAATCAATTAAAAACAAAGAATTGCGATTCCTTTAAACTCCTCCCGCTTTCCTGTTTCTGCAATATTCTTCTATTTTTTACACCGAATTTTACGAAACATTACAGAAAGAAATTAAATAATTTACTGGGGTAAATTTTTGATCGAAATTTTTCGAGAATAAATAACTATAAGCTTATGAATTTTCTGCTTGTCAAGAACGTAGCGAAAAACCGCCAAGCCCCGTTTAATGGGCAAAGGGAGATGATACTGAATTTTTTAATGCTTTTAAGATAAGTGCTGACAAGGATAAGAAAGAATACAAAAAATATTTAAATAAAAAAAAAACAAATCCATCTCTGTCGAGAGACAGATAGCTGGAAAAGGTCGTAGAGTAAGCAAATATTACACAGGCGACTTCATTTATTCACCTGCACACATGCGCACAGAATTCAAGCAAAAATAAAATAGAAAATAAAGAAAATTTAATTTAAAAATGAAAGAGCGGAAGCAGAATCAATTATTTAAAGTTCGGTACTATACTGATGAGCCGAGGAAGTAATATTCAGAAATATTCGCCTTTTCTTACGAATGATTAAATAGACATGAGTTGGAAAAGACACGGTTTGACAGACATACACATAGATATACCTACAATCAGAAACACATGCGTATATGAAAGAATATATCTACACTTATACATATATATATATACTTCTCTTGCTTGTATTGA
>CAHIKZ030000391.1:1825000-1857500 GCA_903632075.3 Acanthosepion pharaonis
CAAGGGGTTACAGAAAATTTAGACCAAGATCAGATAGAAGTGATAGAAGAAAGGATAAGGGTAGTGGATAGATCAAGGCAACTGGAGATGCCGATTGACATTACATTTGAATAGCTGGAGAATATAGCTCTCAGGGAAACTAAAATAGGGAAGGGAGTTCCACAGGGGAAAGGTGCGAGACATGAAGCTATTAGAGTAGAAGAGACGGCTATATTTAGGAGTTTCGACAGTGAAGGGGTGAGAGCGGGATGCCAGCCTTGTGAGGCGATGGAACTCGTGACGTCTGGGAACCAGCGAATGCAGCTCCTCGGAGCAATTTGGTATTTATGTTGATTGTCACGAGTGTGAATACGTGCGTCTTTCTAGTTTGACTGCCAGGAACAAGGAAGGATGTTTGACTTTCACGTCTAACGATCTCTCGGGAAAATCACGTGACTATCTATATATCTATTTTTAGGTTTTTAAAGGGTTTATCGAAGGGAGATAACTTCATGTCTTTCGCAAATGTCTCATCAATTTACAGATGAATTGGCTAAATGCAAACGTAAGTTGTATGCTAACAGTTTCTTCTCTCGGACTTCTGAAAATCTGTCCCCGACTTCAAGCTTTTCGCCCAGTTTTGAATTTCATAAATTTAAGTGCAACGTCAATCGCTATCGCCTGTGTTCTTGAATCTTCTTCTTTTATTGTTCCTGATCCTTAATAATATTTCTCTTTTTTTTTTCTTATTCTTTTACACTCAGTAAGCCTTTGTGTCTTTGTGGATTTTCTGTCATGTTCGGGGTGAAATTATTTAAAAATATTATAATAATAAAAACATAATTTCAACTATAACAATATACATTAATACTATTAATACTGCATGTCCTAGAGAAGGAAAATTCATTTCTACAGTAGATTTGATCAATTTAAAGATAAGATGTATTACATACATTTCACATTTTCACATATTTTTTATTCGACAATTTTTACCCAGCACTTTACGTATATCTAAGTCAATTTAATTTACATGCAAATTTGGATCGATAATTTTCAACTTTCACGTAAAATTAAATCGAGCCCTTTCCAGAAATTGACAACTGAACTGACATACGTTCAGGTAAATGTAATTCGAAATTTTTCGTATATTCGTTTTATTTTCTGTGATGATATTCCCTTGTAAAAGGCCTAAGAACCACTCAAGGTAGAGGAATACACAACGAGTGGCACAGTTTATGGGGATATGTAGGGAAGATAACGGTTATCAAAAGAATTGAACAGGCTATTGAACATTATTTACATTATTCGGACTATTGAAAAGATGAGGACAATAGTACGAATATTGTAAATAGTGTACATAATACCTCATCTCAGAAATATAGACAGATACTGAAGGATCGTTACGGACCCGATAGGCCGAAAATATGGAGACAAATTGAAAAATTCTACCAGAATCTGGCACGAAAACAAAAATAATAGTCCGAATATTGTAAATAGTGTACATAATACTTCATCTCAGAAATATAGACATATACTGAGGTTAAGATTAATCAGAGAATCATCCTCTTGGAATTAGTTCCTGAAAGCAGCGGGTCGTTGGAGATTACATATCACCAACTGAATACCAAGGAGGTTCGCTACAATTTGCATGGCGTTTCACCTCAACTGAATTCAAGACATTTAACATTTTTTCTCCGCAAATTAAAATCGAGAACGTTTTCGTACATTAAATTATACAGTTTCACATTTTCCAGAAAATGAAATCGAGATATTTCACATGTTCACTCTGATTCGAGAACTTTCACGGTAATTTAAATCGCGAAATTTCATATTTTCACGTAAATTCAAATCGAAAACTTTCACATACCTGTGGCACCATTTACGAGGCAGAGAAAGAAAGAGAAAGAAAAGAAGGCAGAAAGAAAGGCGAGATCCGAATCATAGGTGATAAGCGAACACACACACGGCTAAGAGGCAATAAAAAAGGGTTATTTTGATAAGTGGCAAATGGCGAAAGAGTGTCATTACAATGACAATGAGATTTGAGTGGGTAGGGAAGTGTTATCTAAGGATATGAAAACAAACTATTGGTACGGGAAGGCATCTTATTATCAACACAGACCACCGGCCAAGGGAAAAATTCAAGTGAAAATGTTATTTCGACTTTGGACAGATATGAAAATTAAAGGCCACCTACGAGTAATCGTTGACCGATTTTCCTACTTGGCCTGCGCGAATGGAATTGTGTTATCAAGAAATGTTCGCCAAAGAAATTCCACTTGAAAACGTTAATTTTGATAATTGACAAAACACAGGTGTAGCTACAGAGCCTTAGTTAGATATGGAAAATTAAAATCCCGCACAAGCAGTCTCGCTAACTAAATTCTTTTCGACAAAACAACCTTTGCCTGCAATAATAAATTTATGTTATCAGGAATATGTGTCGAAGGAAAATGGGTGGGGACCAGGTGTTTTTTCTTTCTTCCTTGGAGACGTCAGACTGACTGAAAACTTGGGGATGATACTTTTTGAGGCCATGTTAAGAATACCAACCATCTTGATAAATTAGCGATAAAATACCTGACGTAAGCCACGTGTAGAACAAGAATTATGACCCCTTTGTTCATATTTTCCCGTTGGTGGCCAGAGAAATGATACGGCGATTAAGGAAGAAAAGGAAAAGCAAAAGATAATTTTTTTTTAGTTAAGCAAGATATTTTTTTTTCCGAAACAAAGCCGCGGATTGTTCACGCCCGACTAAGACATCATTGGTCAAGTGGTGATCACGTGACGCACGAAGGAGGAGGAAAGATACCCAACAAAGACCTCACTGGCCGAGACTGATCACGTGACGCACGAAGGACGCTGTCGACACCCCCATCCAGAGTATAAGTATGAGAAGCTGCGACGAAGAAGTGGTGAGGGCAGTTCACGCCCCTCAGAAGTATGGTGAGAAAGTGGGAGTGAAAAAAGTTACCAAAAATGGAAAAGAGTGGAAAATCCCTAACCAGAAATAAAAGAGGTGGATATGTATTTAGAATTATCGAGGAACTCCCCGGACGCCAACAGACCCACCCCGGTTTTGGTCGGCGTCAATAAAAGCCAGGCCCCAACAGACAGAAATCAGTTCGGGCCCTGGCGGCAGAGATGAGTGTCCAGAGAGTTCGAGCTCCAGTTTCCAGAGTTGAAGCCGCCTCGAGATAGCTGACCAAGATTCTCGCAAAATTCCGGACTCCTCTTTAACCAAGAACAATTATTTTGAAGAGCGACTTAGGACCAGACCACCGAAATAAGTTTTTTTTTCGACTTTCGTCCAAGGACACACCGAAACACAAATTTCTTAGAGAGCAAACAAATTGAAGCGTTAAAACTTGCCTAGCGAAAACGACATGTCACAATCCACAGAACGGGTCGGGAGATAGATGCAGTCCTATGTATCGAACAACTAGACATAAAGTTTGTTACCTTTTTCTTTGATACTTTGAACTTTTTGAGTTTTCATTTTATTTTCTTTTATGCATACTTGTGTGTTATCACCCCCGTTGAACTCAATTTGCCTTACGTCCCCAACCCCTGTTTGATCTCGTCTGTCTAAGATCAATTCACAACGTGGGTAGGCAGACTGGAGATCAATGCAGTTACCTTGGTAACCAGGCGTTGGAAGCGAGTTGAGAACGACGAGGCTGATGTCAAATCTAACCAGATTCCCACCCGAATCACCAAAAGGTTAGAACGTCACATTTGGGTGCCGCGACCGATACCAAGCCCGTTGGTCGTCACAAGACGAAACAACACGACTGACGCGACAGGCGGACGTCACGTTTGGAGCAGCGACACCCGGACGGAGCAGCGAGGAGCGAACAGCTGGCGCCGCGGCGAAGACGTCACAAGTGGTGCTGTTTGAGGACGTCACAACTGGCGCCGTGGTAGAGCAGGATAGAACGTCACAGTTGGCGCTGCGACCGAGGGACGACGTCACTTCTGGTGCCGTGACCATAGGATCGGAACCTGGAGCGGCCACGTCACATACCCACGTAAATTTATTTCGAGAATTATCACGTTGTCACGTAAATGTCCTGCGCGAATTTTCACATTTTCACGTAAATTTTAGTTAAGAACTTTCACATATTCGTAGTGAATTTAAGTCAATGACTTTCTCATTTTCACATATATTTAATTCAATTGTTTGATTGATTTCTACGGCTGATCAAATATTTGCAGGTTATTTAAAGCCATAATTTTTTTTTAGATTGTAAGAACTTGTTTATTAGATAAGAATAGTTTAGTGGAGATAATAATGGCTTAGTAGTACAAATTAACCCGTATCTCGGGAGAGAAAAAGTGGATTCATAGCTTTCACAATTTTATTTGTGCGTATGTGAATATAAGGAACCTAAATGGAATTCGAACTCGGCTCTTCAATTAACAATTCCGTCATTATCTATTACACCAACCGCACATTACCTGGTATTCCCAAGCAGTCACCACTATAGATACTGACCACGTTCGACGTTGCTTAACCGGTGTTTTAACGGTAATCGGTAAGCCTGTTTGTTTCTAGAACTATCGCCTTTTCATGTAAATTTTCATTAGAAAAATTTGCATTTTTTTTTTTCGGGAATTTATCTCAGTTATTTTCAAATATTCACGTAAATTATACCGAAATTAAAAAAAAAAATCCCATAAATTTAAATCGCGAATATTTACTTTTCTTCCCTAATTTTTCCAGTATTTCCATGTTTTCCGTAAATCTATGCTGAAAGCATTCATGTTTTAACGGAAATTTAATCCGAGAAATTTTCCATATGAAAGTAACACACTTATTTGGTATATTTGAATTGTTGCCAAATATTTTTTTAAGTCCCAGCGCAATTATTAAGTAAAATAGATTATTTCTAATATCGACCGCGTGTAACTGAAATCACAAACAGCGACACCGCAGATATGTATGTCCCTGTATGAGGAATTCCACAGAAACCAGCAGTCGAAACGGCTTGATGAGAGCAACAAAGATAACGATGCTATTCTCTATATTTCATGGAATAATTCCAAATATTGTTAATGATTACACACAAAGGAATCCAGCGTTCATCACATAAGTGAAACGAAGACATTATTTTGAAAATTACTTGTGCTATAAGTCCCACGTTGGCACTTAACCAATTGCCCAGAGAAGAATGCAATATTTTCTACACTGACAAGGAGTACAAGTGATATTGATTTTGCTGAAGAGGGGATGAATACCCAAAGGGTGATATTTAGAGCCACGCCCAATTCAAAGATATCAAAATATTTATCTATAAACGGGGTGATATTTTGATTTGTTGAACAAATGCTGACATATATATATATATATATATATATATATATATATATATATATATATATATATATATATATATATATATTACATTCGTAATTGTTACCATTATGTAAATGATCATTTCCACCTTATAAAATTAAATTTACAGGATTTTTCAAACAAATTTTAAATAAAAATTAGTTTTTATTTCAAAAATTTATTTTTACATTTATAAGATTTTTCAAACAGTCAATGGATGATACATTTTTTTAAATAAAAAAAAATATTTCAAGAATTTTCTACGATAACTGTTAACCCACGACTTGAAAAGAAAATTGAAATGAGTGGGGAAGCATCATCTTGGGAGTTGATTCCACAAAGCAGCGGCTCGTGGGCAGGATCTGCTCGAGTGGAACGTAGGTCTCACTAGTTGAATAAGAAGAGAATATGGGTGGTTCGCTACAGTGCGCGTGCCATGGTGGGTCCTACAACTGATGGAAAGAAAGAATGTAGTACGTCTGAATACTTGCCGTGGATATAGCGAAACCGTAGCTAGAGTCTTCTGAAGTTTCCTCTGTGGGAAAGTGTTTGTAGGGAGGAATATAATTCATTTACCCAAAAGGAGTGTTGTTGGTGCACTCCTATGTTGTTATTGTTGTTCATGATGACGGTCGTCTTCGAGTATAGAATCCAGAGGTTAGCAGTGAATATTTCGAAGACAGTAGGAAAGCGTTGTTCAGGTTAGCAGTGGATATCCCGGTAAAAGTAGCAGAGCGTAGTTCGTCCTTCTGTTATCTCTTCGTCTGACAAGCTGGACTGGACATACAGGTAGAGTAGACAAAATGGCCGCCTTTATACACGACGGATTGAATGTTCTACGTCTTCTGATGGGTTAACCTTCTATTGGTGGACTATAAAGTGAGTCAAGTCATTTGGGCTAACTTACTAGTACATAACATATACACAAAAAACTGCAACAGTTGTCAGCATAGATATACATAAAATATCTGAGTATACCATTAGGCAGTACATATAGGTAAAGTAGAAAGTGTATGGAACTGAAAACCAAGCCTTGACGGAGGACTGAGATTATTTGGAGGCTTTCCTTGAGTACCAATTAAGAAATATGAATAGTATTCTGGTATTCTGCTTTGCAATATAAGAGATTTCAATGACGCTGCTTTTTTGGTGCTTATAAGGCCCCTCCAGGTTTCGTTTTTTCACTTTTATCAGGGTTTTTTTTCCAGGATGCTTCAAAGGTTATCATAATAATTGGTACAATTATCACGTTATTAATTAAACATCTTTTTATTTACTTTTTGACCTAATATATTTATTTCGGGAAAGTGTAAATATCTCACGAATTTTATTTCTTTTTTACTTTATTTCTTTATATTATTTCTTGATTTATTTTTCATGAACCAACATTTTTGGCTTAAATTAAGTTGAGCTGCCCTTCTATTTTATGCTGAATGACTTTACTGAATGATATAAAAGTGAATAAATCAGAATAGTTTACACAATTCTAAATAGATTCTTCTTATGTTATACCTGCACGTCTTAATCAATATCAACAGCTCAGGTGACAACAATTCTCCCAGAATACGACCATATTTTCCTTAGAATTTAAGACCTTTACATTTACGCTGTGGTATGTTTTAAACTTCCAAATCTTGAAATTTGGGCTTAAATTGTTCTGCTGTTCTGTTTTGTGCAGAATGACTTTACTGAGTCATATAAAATGAAGAAATCAGAACACTGTACACAATTTCAAATATATTCTTCTGTTATAACTGCATGTCTGGATTAATATCAACGGCTCAGGTGACAGCAATTCTCCTAGAATACGACAGTATTTTCCTTGGAATTTCAAATCATTACATGGTTTGGACTTCCAATTCTTGAAATCTTATAGTAAGACTTTTTTTGAACCGCTCCTCGTGCTCCAATAACTATCGGTATTACTGTCATTTACATATTCCACTTATTTCTGTTTTCCTTTGCAAACTTATTTTCCAAGCTTTTCATTTTCAATTAATTTGATTCAGTGATCTACTGTAATATGAAAATTCAGCATCAACAGACTCAGTACGATGACCAGGCCTATTTATATTCCCCTTCACATATATGGACTGAAAGCAGGTGAAATATACGCTTATGCTTACACCTGGCGAAGCCCATCCCTCGCCAAGTCACGATGACCGTTTTTCTTGAACTTGAAGGGACACTATGGGTCACAGACACGTAACAATTCATTGTCTTTGGGAAAACCTCCTATCTGGCCGTTGGCATCATTCTAGAAATTATTCCGCTTTACGATGCTTTGCCGTCAATGCACTGGACATGTTATCATTACTTCCGTCTCAAATGCAGATTTAGCCTGAAGCTGGTCGACACTTGTGGTAGATAAAATCTCTCGATTAAACCTCCCCACTCATCGGAATCACAACACTTGAAATGTTGATTTTATTATATATAGATTAACAAAAAAAGAAAAAAGATGGCTGATAAGATGCGAAAATCTTCAGTCTTTGAAAAAGAAAACAAGAAAGGCTAAGTCTTTATAGCGTTTTTTTTTCTTTATTTTCAAGTTAACAAGATATTTTTTTAATTCTGGTTTCCGTATCCACTTCCGGTGCAAACGTTTCCGTAAAAATTAATGATTTGGAAAAAAAAAAATGACTCTATTTGAAGGCGTTAATTACATCCGGCGTTTTGGCTTGGATTAGATGATAAATACTGATCTCAATGTTCTATAGCAATCTATTTTTTTTTCTTAATAATTGTCTATAATATCTTATCAGATTTCTGCAGATATCAAATTCAACTTGATTGTAGAAATCTAATTTTTTTAATCATTTCTCCACAGGCAAGCTAATAAGGTTAGTAATACCCGAAGAGGCATTAAAAACTGAAGAAAATGAGAAAAAAAAATTAGTGAAGAGTAATACCAATGACATAAGATGGTTCAAGAAGGCAGAGATGGCGATAGATGATGCATTTAGATCGTTGGCGACAGGGAAAGAAGACGCCGGAAATGAGTTCCACGGGCGAAAATTGCGAGAAAAGAAATTATTAAAATAGAATTTAAGATTACATAAAGTTATTTCATTATTAAAACAATGAGGTCAAGCTGTCAATCTAGTACTACGTTTAAATTCATGCCGTCGAAATACCTATGGAAATTGCTATGAAAATATTCATAGAAAAGAAAGATTGTTGAAACTTGACTAATGCATGGAATAATAATGCAACACAAAATGTACTTAGAACAAAATGTATTGAAACAAGAAAGTGTACACAATATTTACATATAGTCTTTTGTATATTCCTGGTAAGACCTTTCCTGGAGAATGTGTTAACTGAGTCGCAGTCGGGCAGAGTCTCTGGTTGAATCTCTTGATTCCTCCCTCTCTTCCCGGTACCAACCATATTTATATGGTCGGTGCTCCACTATCCAAATTAGGTGGATCCTACCACAACAAAGATGGAAGCCACTTTATGGCTGAAGTTAAGTAAGAACACAAGACAGGACTGATAATATGAAAGACACTTCTTTAGATATTTTCACTCGACTATATATGACAGCAATATTCAATATACTGACAAAAGGTAGATTTATAAACTTCCAAAATAAATTCTGTTGAGAAAAGTTGTCTGGAACAACACGGTAAACCAACTTTCTTAACAGCAAACATTGCAGTTGATACAATGTAATAATTCTTTTTCATCCTGCCAGTTATAATTTATCGGACTTTTTATTACTTTTCTTTTATTTTTACTAATGTTCACCCAAGACAAGGCCCAAAGGTCACTCAAATTAGAGGGTAACTCTGTGGAATTGTATTAGTTGTTAGGAGCATAGAGTTGAAACAGACTTTAAAAGGAACCGGAAACTCAACCCTAAACAGGAAACACGAGATGAACTTCTATACTTTTTCAAAAGTAGTAAATAGTTGTGACATCAGCATAAATGGAGACTTGGGTACTGATGACCTTAGGAAGGCTGTTGATGAAGATAAGAAAGAACGTAGGTCTAAGGATCGAGGCCTCGAGGATACCTGCATTAATGGGAAAGCATATAGAAAAGTGACCGGTGAAAAAAGAGGTTCATTAAAAGATGGGAACAAATAAAAGATTCGGTCGGATAGGCCATAACCGTTCAGCTTGTGAAGAACACCAACATGCAAAACCCTGTCAAACGCCTTCGAGATAACTTAAGCCGCAGCCTTTCAGTAAGAACCGTTAGCACATTGCCAGTTGATAAAGAGACGCAAAAATTATATTGTTTTTCGAAAATATTTGTGCAACGTGAGACGCTTAATTAATTCTGAGTTGATTATAGCCTCTAGTACAGTTCCAAATGTAGTAAAAGAGTATCAGGGCAATAATTCGATGGATCAGAAGATTCACTAGTGTTCCTAAAATCTACCTAAGACCATTTCCAACAAGTCGGGATGCAAGATGGCATCTATTTATACTATTTACATTGTTTCGACTGTTGTTCTCATCTTTGTTGCTATATACACGATGTTTCAGCTGTTGTTCTCTCTGTCCGTCTTCAGGTGATTGGAACTTCTAACTGAACCCTTTATTTCGTCCGCGGTAGATTGTTCTAGTTCCACATGCCATGACTCTTCTGGATGTTTCAGTATCAGTTCTCTCTCCAAGTTTTGTTCACTTCAGCTGTAGACAGGTATTGCACTCACAACACTTAGAGTCAAATTACAAGTCTTGGGATTCAACCAACGCTTTTATCCACTGGGTCATGTGCCTCAGCGGACGAAATTTCATTTACTGGAAGAAGGCCGGGATGTACACCGGTTTAAACATCGTGAATATGGCAATGAAGATGAAGACAAGAGTTCGAACAATGTATACAGTGTCAATAATTACAATACCTCATCTCAGAACTATAGACTGATGGCATTTTTTGGAGAGTTTAGAGAGAACAGGAGCCAGTTCAAGGAAACATTCAAATCAGTATAGATTATTATTTTGTTAGGACCGGACTACGTAAACTTTTTAAATGGAAATTGTCAAAATTATTTGCGTTACTTATTTTCAAGGTCATAATCAAGTATCAGCTGACACAATTAGTTTGCACTTCCTCAACGTGTGTGCAACGATATATTTCTTATAGCCAAAGCGATTACCCCATAAAAAAATGGGAGATGCAGTTTGATATTGAAACTGTAGAATTGAATTAAAAATAATTGAAAAAAAATTAATTAATTTTAGTGCTCAAATATTTGCCGACAGCAGAAAACGACTATGTTTTTTTTAAAAAAAAGATTACTAATCACTGAATGTTTGTACAATGAATTTAAGGAAATAAACCGCTCCAAATGAAATGTGTATTGATCAAAAACAAGAAATAACTTTTATTTAACAACAGATAAAAAAAAAATTAATTGAAAATTGTGGAATTTAAACTGTTTGGTGTTATTTCGTTTTTCTTCGACAAAATGTGTTTTCTTAGGCAAAATTTAAAAACAACACAAAACAAATGTACACTTTCCATTGGACAGACAAAACTCCTTTCAGATTGTTATTCTGCTAACTCTGTAAGGTTTCGAATTCTCTAAGATCCAGAATTCTTTCAGTTCCATTTCTAAGATCAATTCTTGTTATATCGATTTTCTCGATTTCCTCTCACCACATTAATATTCTGTTATTTTGACTTTCGTAACCTTCACTTGTCAGTATATTTTCATGTAGAAACAGAGGCAATAGTCTTTAACTGGGTCCCCAGAAGTGCAGATATTCAAAAAAGAAACTTATTCATCAATAAAAAAAATATGTTTTTTTTTTTTTTTTTATCATCAAAGAAAAAAAAGCTGAGTATATATTGCACGGAATGTACTGCTTGACGTGAAATAAATAGAACTGGTTTCAAACGAATATTCTGATATTGACACATGAAGGTGTGTGTACGCACATATTCAGAATATAAACTTAAATAAAAACCGGACATTTTTTGAAGATTCAAAATACAATTATCAAAACCCATGCTGTTACTGCCTCCACTATACAAAATGTAACCTGCGTTGTTAATCGTAAGTAACTACATGATAAGATAAAGAATAAATAATGTATATAAAGTCATTCTCTTAAACTTTTTTTTACAGACGTTTTTAATGTGAGTCCAGATAATTTAGTCGGAAAAAAAAGATAGGTTTGTGGTTTTTTTTACCTCGAATTTGTTTGGAATGCTAAACTAAACGAGTATTATTTATCTCGTTACATTACGGTGATATTGACACGAAAGACAGTAAGACCGATTAAAATTATTGATGTCAAATGTATCTAAAATATGGATCTGAATATGAGAGAATGATAAGATAAAGAATAAATAATGTACATAAAGTCATTCTTGTAAGCTTTTTTTTATAGATGTTTTTAATGTGTGTCCAGATTATTTAGTAAAAAAAAAACAAGTTATGTTTGTGGTTTTCTTATCTCGAATTTTTATTGAGTGCTAAGAGATAAATGTTACTATTATAGCCTGATAAAGGAAAAGGAGCTGAAACTTTCATCGACACACGTGTTGACGGCTTCTCCGTGTTGACTGCTTGCCAGATAGTGAGAATGTCACGTGTAGAGAAGAAAATCTAAGGTCAGAAATCACAATATTTTCCGCTAAGCATCTTTTGAAAAAAAAAAAAAAAAAAAAGAAGAAAACACCTAAGATCACACACATTTTGTATAAATAAAGCCCTTCGTAAGGTGTGAGTACATTTCTTCTGCATCATTAAACCTTCGGCTACCAGGGATCCCTACAATGAGTCTTATCTTCAAAGATACAACGCAGTATACAGGGAGTGCCATGTCAATAAGAAGAGATATTGTTTTTGTCGTCTCTAATCACACTTTCTGGACGATTGATTTTGATTGATCTATCTGTGTGTATTGGAAAAACCCATAAAACTGCTACATTTCCTGCCTCTGTAACTGGTTCTGGTTGATGTCCATACTGGTTTCTTGCAGTTTCCTTCCCGTAACAGTTGCATATTTTCTAATGCAGATATTGGTTCACTCTATTCATGCTGAGTTTTATATTCAGTGGACAAATTATTATTATTATTATTATTATTATTATATTTCGATGTCTGCTATGGTCACATTACTTACTAAATCTGCGAGAAGATCTATGGCAAGTAGTGCTGTGTTGTTATGTCTACATTTTATGATTTGTTTTTCTACCTCCCATAACATCACAAGTTCTTCTTGGTGTGTCTGCTTTACTTATCAAGACAATTTTGAATTTCTCTTAAGCAGATATTTCCAGGGATTCATTCATGGTGTTGTTGCGTTTCATTTTTATCATTCCAAGAGCATTTAATATGACTTGTACTATTCTTGTTTTCTACTTCCACATTTTTTCGATTTCCAGATGTTTATACTTCGGTAGTTTTTCAAATTATTTGTTTGCTCTGTGGCAGTCCGCTGGGCCAGCCGTATCAATTAATAGGCCATTTTTTCTTTTCTGTTTCTGACAATTATGTCCGGGCTATTTGCTAGAAACTTCCTGTCTGTAAAGATGGCGTAATTTCATAGAATGGCGATATCTTCTATTTCTTTAAACCGGTGCTGGTTGATGTTCATACCAGTGTTTGTTAACATCTTTTCTATAGTATTTGCACATTGTCCAGTGTAAATATTTCCCCAATCTATCGTGGCGATATTGACATTCAATTAGCGAAAATAGAGAACATTCTAAGATTAGATGGGCTATGATTTCCTGATATTTGTCACAGAACCTGCATTTTGGATTCACACTATTATGTATGATATTTGCGCTTACGGTCAAATCACGCTGAAAACACCGGTTCTCGTTCGATCACCGAAGTTAAGCATCGTAGAGCCAGGTCAGTACTTAGATGGGGGACCGCTTGGGAACACCTGGTACTGTAAGCCCCCAAAGTTCAACCTTACCTCACAGTCGGTAGGGGGGTGTAAACGGTAGTGTCAGAGCTATGCCCGGAACTTCGTTCCTGGTAGGGCCACCAAAGGCGGACAGGTCTGACACACACGCCGGCTAACAAGGGCTCTGGTGAAAATCCAAGGAGAGTCTGCATCGGCAACCGGCGGCTTCTGGTCGTTCCTGTCTCTGCGTCTGTGGGAACACCGCGGCAAGCAAGAACGTTATCCGAGTAGGCCTGGGTACCCTACTTCTGTAATTTATCCCAAGAATCTTCTTCTCACAACAGGAAAAAGCCGGCTCAATCCGCCCAGGGTGAATGCCGCATCAAGTACAAGTAAGTAGTATGATATTTGCCTGGAAGTTCCTAGTGAAGTTACTTGCACTGAAAGAATAAAGCCTCCCGTCTCAGCTTTTAATCCAAATGCTCGTAACCATCAACGAGTGTTAACTTTATCAACGTCGGCTTTATTAGCCTCGTTCTGGATATTAGTCATGCAGAGGTTTGTCTTGCCAGCGTTGTTTTATCTGTTCAAGATCTTTATCGTTGGTTTCTTTTTCGTCTTTTTTACTGCAACAGTTGGTTCTTGGCGTTTTTTTTGTTTGTTTTCTACAGAATCTACTAAATGTAAATCTGGTTTGTGTTTTCAATTTTCTTTCATGATTGAATATTCTTTTCTTTCTGGTTTCGTGTTGTTTAACTAATTGTATCATCCAGTTCTTTGTTGTTTCTATGTATGTTATTAAGCCAATAGTTGTCGTCTTCTATGGCACTTCTCGTTCAATAAGACCTCTTTCACCTTTTTACAGGCTATGTAGACATGGTCTGTATCAACTTTTACCTGACTCATGCTATGCTTAAAAAGAAGTTTTCTTGTCTTAAAATCCATTCGTTTGATGTCATTTAAAGAACTGTTCAAGATGTTGAAATTATATTGAACCACTGGGATAGCATAGATATTAATGGCCATGATTCTGTTCTGAGAATACATTTCAGTTCTTAATATCAGTCATGCTCTTCTATAATACGCTTTTCGCATTATTTCATTATTTATGGTAAATCCCTTCAAGCTCATTTACATCGGGGTAAGCTTCCTTTTTCTCTAAATCTGTGATTTTTATTCTAGAGTCTAAGCTAACAGAGGAGATTTTTTGTAGTGATCCCCGTAAAATTATGGCTTTAGCACAATTATCGAAGCCGAATTCCATTCCAATGTCATCATTGAAACATTTACCGTTTTCAGGAAACCTTCCCGCTCAAAGTTTTTCCTAGCATACAACTTCATACAAAGTCATCCATGTAAATCAAATGACAGATATTCTTTTGAAATACCTTATAGTGATATTAGGGATATACAAAATAGTAAGGCAGACAAAAAGTCACCTCAAAATATTCCATTATTACAAACTTATAGATTCTATTTATCGGATTGAGGTGAAGTGTTGTTTTCCATATAGACATATTCGTTTTTTGATGAAATTAATTACGACTTGTGATACCTTGTATATATATATATATATATATATATATATATATATATATATATATAAAGACTTTAAGATGCAGGAATGGGCTGCACTATCGAATGTCTTACGGTAATATATCCAACCACTACAGAGATTTTTCTTTGTACTGAAGCTGTTTTCCAAGATGATCCTATTAAATCATAGTTGGTTTTTACATCGGTAATAGCCACGTTTCCACCCTTTTATGTTTTTTATTTGCATAGAGGCATTATGTCATTTTTTTTCTTTATTTGCAGAGAGGTATTACGTTATTTTTATTCTAAGAAGGATTATTATTATTAATTACTATATTTTTATTTCTGGTGTATACTGATTTCTTTCCGGGTTCCAACCAGAGATCTTAGGCCAGAAATAGCTTCATGACTTTTTCCACTGATAATTTTTTGAAAATAATTAAAAACAAAAACAAAACCTAAGATCACACACATTTTCCACAGACAGCGCAATTCGTAAGGTGTGAGCAGTATATGTGAATACAGTTTTCTGTATCTCTTTAAGATCCCTGGTAGCCCACCGACAAGGGATCCCTCCAGCGTGTCTATCGGAACCTTTTCTAATAAATCCGAGGGCTCCAGCTACAACTGGACATTTTTATGTCCTCATATCCCACAGTTTTTGAGATTTCGATTTCAAGGTCCTATTACTCTGATAGTTTTTTTTTCTTCTTTTCCTTTATCTTATAAAAATAGACTGCAGTCTGCAGGGACTTCAAAAAGAACGCACATTTTGTCTTTGCGGTCTCTAATCACGATGTTGAGCTTTGATGGTTCTGTCTGTATGTATTTTAAATCCCATAAAATTCTTACAACCGAGTCAGGTTTAGAAATTTTGTATAAATATAGTTTAATCGGAAATACGTATTATTATTATTATTATTATTATTATTATTATTATTGCTATAATTCGATTTCTGGTCGATTAGATTTTATTGTTTTCTCTGAGTGTATTGTAAAATCCCATAAAATTGTTACAGGCTCTATCCCCGTAACTTATTCTGGGTGGTGTACATGCCAATTTCTTGCAGTTTCTTTTACCTAAATGTTGCATGTTTTCCAATGCAGATATTGGCCTACTCTGTCATACTGGGTTTTATATTCTGTGGGTAAATTATTATTATTATTATTATTATTATTATTATTATTATTATTATTATTATTATTGTTGTTGTTGTTGATATTATTGTTATCGCTTTATTATTATTTTTGTTATTATTATTATTACTAATTTATCATTGTTGTTATGATTATTATTATTACTAGTAGTAGTAGTAGTAGTAGTAGAAGAAGAAGAAGAAGAAGTAGTAGTAGTAGTAATAGTAGTATTAGCATTAATATCCTCTCTGACTCTTAGTTGTTTCGGCTTGTCGATGTGGATCATATCTCATCTCGTATTTACAGCTTATGAACTGATCCGAACAGAGTTGCCACACACTCCCAAACGAACACCACAAGGCCCCTTGTGATGGAGATAGATTCTTGAAGATTGTTATTATCATAATTAGTATTTATTCGTTGATTTATTCAATTGGTGTTTACACCAAAGCTTCCTGACAGCATGACTCCTGCCCATTACAGAAGTCATTATCCTAGCTATTTTCAACAATGTTATAGTTTGTGTGTTTCCATATCTTACCGGAATTTTCAGTTCCTTCATTTCTTAACCTGGTTCTTCCGGATAATTCCTGGTTTTGCGTTAATTATTGTCACAGCTATTGCAATCATGTTGCAAAATATCTTCAGGTTTCCTGATGAGATCTTGTCGCTTTTATAGATTTTTCTTTCTTTCTTTCTTTCTTTCTTTCTTTCTTTCTTTCTTTCTTTCTTTCTTTCTTTCCATCTGTCTTTCATTCTTTCTTTCTTTCTGTCTTCTTCTTCTTCTGATTATTTATTTATTCTCTGACTGTTCACAGCGTAGATTAAGCCAATGTCCTCACCATTCAAGTACTTTCCGCAGTATCGTAGCCATTTTCAACAATATCGAAGTCTTGATGCTTTCAGATCTTTCCCTACTCACCAGTTTCATCCAGTCTTTTCCCCTGGCTCTTAAAGACAGTTTCTAGTGTTCCTGTAACGATCGGTTCGTTCAACTGTCACCTTCATGCTCAACATGTCCCTGAACATTTTGAAAAAGTGCAGAATTATTCAATAAACTTTCCAGTCAAATCATTTCTGTTTTCCACCGGGACTCCGTTGTTTGGCACGTTTATATCTTGTTTACTGGTAGCGAGACCTGACTTCTGACATCGAATGGAAGATTCATTTGAATTTGAAAACATTATTATTATTGCTGTTGCTGTTCTTATGCTGCCGGTAATAACAATATTATTAACGTTGTTTTCGTGATTTTTACATTGCTAAAACAATACTAGGAAAAACTAAGTGAGTAGACGGCCATATGTTTTTCTTAATTTTTTAAAGAGAAGTTAAAAACCGTGGTGAAACTAGCCAAATAGAGAATAAGAGCAACTGTTAGAAAGAGAGATCAATATAACGTAAACTAAAAAAAAATCGACAAAAAATATTCTCTACAATCTAAGACTCTTTTAAAAGCCCGTATCACTGCCGTATTTGAAAGGACAGAAAGAAAGAAATAAAGTAAATAATGAAGCGAGATCAAAGGCTGAAGAATAAGAATTAAAGAAAAAAGAAAGACTACCGAGCATAAATATTAAAACGAATGTTGCAGTTAATATGGGGGAAGGTAAAGATTAAGGCATATTTTTACAATGAACAAAGAGAAAAGAACCCAAACAACAAATAAACGGAAGAAAACATTTTAAGCTAGTGAAGCTGAAATCAAATGATTCTATTCAAAATATTTACAAAACAAATAATCATAGCCTACTTAAAAGAATAAAAAGAAATACTTTCAGCTCAGATTAATGAGTGCATAAATAAGTCAACTCTATTTAGATAATTAAAATATATATAAAATAGAGAATCATTTAAACAAAATATACACACTCTCAGATACACACACACATACGCGCACGAATACATACATACATACATATATATATATATATATATATATATATATATATATATATATACTAAGAATAAATATGCATTTCATCCTCAGAATTTTGTGCAAATCTGCGTTTTATGCGCATAGAAAACGTCAGGCACATATTTGAAAACTGAACTTTGTAATGTTTCAATAATTATGAACTTGTGTTGAGATAATTGAAAATTCCATTAACTTATGAGAAAAACTAAATGAAATGATAGAAAATTAATTCATTACAAGAGATGAATAGTTTATTTTTATATATATATATATACATACTGACAGACAGTTTCGCTGTATCACAGCTCATCAGTGCGACAAGACATCGAATTTCCTGAAGCCAGGATCGAAACCCGACTGATATGGCATCAGTCAAGGATTTTTTCTCGAAGCTAGCAGCTCCCGGCAGAGCGGAAGGTGAATTTTTACGTGTATATTTGTGTTCGTTTCATGAAAGAGCTTTGAATTGCATAATACACACACACACGCACTTCCGCACACACGCGCGCACACACACACACACACACACACACACACACACACATATATATATATATATATATATATATATATATATATATATAGAATGACGCTAATGCAAGGCATGGGAGTAGTGGCAGCAATGAATCTACATGAAGGATTGCACTTTTGATGTTGATTGGTCTCGATTTTAATTACCCATTAGTATGGTTTAGGCTTAATGTGGTCTTCCAGCTTTTCATGATATCCGTTATGAATTTAACCGGTATGCGGTAAAATCTGTATATTTTTAGACTCTTCTCTGTCATTGAGTGTGTTACACTGTAGAACGCCTTTCTTTACTGTTTTAACCTCTTCCAATATCGTTTTTATTAACATTTAGTTGGCCCGTGCATCCGTAACTTCTGTTCTGCTGGGAGTAAATTGGTTTTATCAAGGAAGTTATATGTTCTCTCGGATATGATAGAATTGAGGACCTTCTAGATTGTTGGTAGGAAGATGATGAGCCTATAAATCTTCGGGTCCTGCGTCTCTTCTGTCTTGGGGAGTAGGAATGTTACTAGTCACGTGAGCATTTAGGGCATCTTTCTGGGTTTAGCATTATATCAGCGTATGCCCGTGTGAGGTCTTGGTGAGTGCTAAATTGTCTAATCGGTCTGCTTTTCAGGTTCTGATTTTGCAGATGGCGGTGGTTGATACATATATATATATATATATATATATATATATATATATATAGGTTGGTGCAAAAATAAAAATAAATAATAATGTCGTTTTTGACGTATTTTAAGGTCAAAAACGACATTATTACGTCATTATTTTTGCACCAACCGTGGCCTGGCGATTGCATATAGCATGAAACAGACTGTCGCCTCTAAGTGTTGACTTCTATGTTCACTTTTATATATATATATATATATATATATACTAATAATGTTTAAAGAAAAGTTTATTATAAGTGATTTTTTGTATGGTTTATAAAATAAAAAAAATGTATATAAATTACTAATAAATAAAAAATTAACAAAAGACTATTAAAAAGATAATCGATAGACACTATCACTGCAATCACCACCATTATTATCATCATCACAACTGCCACCATTATTATCATTACTCTTATTGCATTCCTGTTTCTTTTTCTTCCTTCAACCTGTTTATCAGTAATAAGAATCTCTGTTCAATGCTCTGTCCGAATCAAGTAAAAACAACATTAAGATTTGCTTATAGATTTACTAAAACCCATTACATATCAGACATATAAACAAATAATATAACTTTGTAACATGCCTCGAGTCTAAAATTAAAATATTATTAGTCTTAAATACGTCTTTAAACTAATCAGTGTACACGCTTATATATATATATATATATATATATATATATATATATATATATATATATATATATATATATATATTCTAAGCGTGTCTTAGATGTGGCCCTAAGCCGAAAGCATCGGTTACTCAGTGAGGATCGAAATATATCACACATTATGAAATGGACAACGTCCGACAATTATTTAATGACATTTCTATGTTTATACATTCTTTTTATAGATACAAATATTTACATAAATGCTCTGTTTATAATAAACAGTATTGAACAACATGTACCGGCCTGAATGTCCGAGAAATTTTCATAGAAAATATTCGTCCTCCGAGAGGAATCGAAACTGTATCCTATACAGAATCTTCATATAGCCTGACGTAACTTTAACCGATTTGGCCACAGAGGATCTTTCGGTTAGCAAGATGGATTTCACTGTCTTTAAACTACAATCTTCCATGATTCTCTCACGTACATTCATATCTGCTCATGGCGTATCAAAATGTAAACAAATGACGTCACACATTATGAAATGGACACAGTCCGACAATTATTTCAAGGTATTTGTATGTTTATACATTCTTTTTATACATGCAAATATTTAAGAAATGCTTTTTTTATAATATATGGTATTTAATAACATTTACCGGCTTGAATGTCCGAGACATTTTCATAGAAAATATTCTTCCTTCTACAGGAATCGAACATGCATCCTATACTGAACCGTCATATAGCCTGATGTGCCTTTAACCGATTTATATATATATATATATATATATATATATATATATATATATATATATATATATATATATATATATATATATATATTAAAGAGAAATAGACCACTATAATGTACCATTATAATAATTTATTTCACCAGAGCTCTTTTAAAGGACGCCGGATCATCAGATAGCACTTCCAAAAAATGATATATTGAATGGGAGGAGAAAAAGAAAAGAAAAATATATATATATATATATATATATATATATATATATATATATATATATATATATATATATATATATATAATATATAATATTATCTTCATTGTTATTACTACAATCCTTTATTTTTTCTTCTTCTTCTTCTTCTTCTTCTTATTATTATTATTATTATTATTATTATTATTATTATTATTATTTTCTTTGATTTATGGCGTCCAAACCAGAGACTTATAGTCAGAAATGTCATCATGACATTTTCAACTGAGCATTTTTAAGTAAAAATGGAAAACAACCTAAGATCACATATTTTACACGGATAAATCCCTTCGTAAGTTGTGGGCTATACTTCTGAGTACAATATTTATCAGTTTAAGATTTGAGGTAACAGGGATCTCTTCAATGAGTCTATCGGAACCTTTTTAATCAGTCCGAGGGCTCCAACTACAACTGGAATTATTGATGCCCTCATATGTCACATTTTGAGATTTTCACTTCAAGATCCTTGCATTTTGATATTTTTTTTTTTTTTTTTGAAGATTTTCAAGGATATGTCAATAAGAAAGCACATTCTGTTTTTGTGGTTCTTGATCACGATGTCTGGGCGATTAGCATTGATTGTTCTGCCTGTGTGTACTGTAAAGTCCCTGTTGTGTCGGAAACCTACCACCCCTCTTGAAAATGAACTTGTCTGCGAACAAAGACTTTAAATAGTGGCATGTCAAAAGACATTGACAGAAAAGTTCTTAGCTGAGCTAGTTATTGACTACTCATGTGATTTCTGTACCTCTTTACCAACCTATTAAAACCCTTTTTATTGTTACGTGTTATTTGGCGTTTGTCTCTACTAACCCCAAATCAACATCATAACAGTTCCATAAAATTGTTGCAGGTCCTATTTCTGTAACTGGGTCTGGATGATGTTCATACCAGTTTCTTGCAGTTTCCTTCCGTAAAAGTGTCATGTTTTCATGTGCAGATATTGGTTCACTCTGTCAAGCCATGTGTTTTTTTTAGTTTTTTTTTAATCGGTATCACCCCAGGCAAGACAGTACAGCAATTAAAACTCAAGAGGTTACATGATGTGGAGGAGCAGAAGCATCAAGAATGAGTAGGAGAAAAGCATAATCAGGAAGACATTAACATTATATAAATAACATTTCAGATATTAATTTAAGATTTATTAAAAACTAGCAGTAGAGCCCGGCGTTGCCCATAGATGTAACAGTAAGAGATAGATCAAGTATCGACCATCATAAAGACTGAAAAATAAGATTGAAAAACATTATTGTTTAAGGTTGACGGACACGCATGCCTTAATTAATTTTTTTTTTTTTACGAATTGGTCAAACCCAAACCCAAACAAAAACATTGTTGTCAATCGTTATGAGTCCACACACACACACACACACACACACACACACACAACCTGGGTTTTATAATAAGTATAACTCGATATGAGTTGTCCCCCTTTCATTCTTGTGACAGCGATGCCTCTTAATCGTGTTTTCAAATTGATTTCGTGCAAAATCTATTGTGTTTTTTCCAATTTTTGGCGCTGTCAGAACCACCGTAAGGTAATTTTACTTAGCCATGTGAAGTTTTATTGAAATCGGTTGAAAAATGTAGGAAATCCGATCCAATATACAAACGAACAGACACACACACAACCTGGGTTTTATAATAAGTATGATTTCATATAGAAAAATCGTGAAATTTTCACGGGTATTCCTAGTTCTTGATGTTATAATTATTATTAATGATAATAATAGTGAATAATACAAATAATAAAGAAAAATTGAATTTTCACACAATTCGGTATAATTTTCAGTGAAATCAATCTTCCTCAGTAATTTACTATTCATTTTATTTATTCAAAATACTGTGGTGTGGATGATTTCAATTCTTCCCAGAAGTTCAATTTCTGCAATTTTCCCATGGTCTTCAAAATATATAGAATACAATAGGATTAACTTTCAAGTTGAAATATTATAAAGGTGTCTACTATTTGAAATCTTCTCTAGTTTCCTTTTTTTAAAGGTAGGTAATCATTTATCTGCCTAACGAAAAAAAAAAAAAAATTGATTGGTCGTTTGCATCCGAAGCAGAGACCTTGAAAGTTATTATTTAGTAAGCTGAAATCTCGTTTTGCAAACGCTATCTGATTTATGTTATTTTTCTGCTCTAGTTCCCAATTTTCCAGACTGTTGAATTCGCTTTCACGGTGTCCATTATTTCTTTCACTTCGTTTGAAATTATTCTATTTCACCAAAAAATACGGATTTCAAGCGGAAGTGTATCCACAACTTTTTCTGCGTCTTTTAATTAAATGTTCTTTTGAATCTCTGAGTAGTTTGCGTTTGATTAGATTATTCGTTTTAACGACATTTCAACACCACTTGCCTCATTTAACATTGAATATAAGGTATTCTCTAGTGTAGACTATAACGTGAATGCTTATGAAGCTAAAAACTTGGAAGAAATTAAATCCTTCGTAGTTCAGACATAACTATGTATGTTTTAAAGTTGTACCATATAATCCTTTAAATTTCAATGTCGTGCATATATTACACTAACATATTTGTTTTTACCATATTAAAGAAGAGAAAAGAACTGTATGTTTAGTCATTGCGTGATTCTCTTAATTTTCTTTTCAAAACTTATTTTCGGGGAAAGGTGCCAACTCGACATACCCTGTAATACATTTGAAGGTGTTAATTAGTCTATCATAGTGTTCTGTTTGATATGATTTTATTATATGAACAATTTCTCCGAGTTAACCTGTAGAAAAAGACAATATGTCTATGTAATAATAAAATATGAAAAATAAAATAATATTGTCATAAATTAAGAATTAAGAGAGAAACACATATTCCTGGTATATCAAATAACTTTTGTAAACAATTGTTATCAACACCTGCCTTCATTTTTTTGTTTTTTTTCTTTTTATTGTTGTTTTTTTATTAACTATTGGTTTAGTTGAATGTATTTGCAAGTTTGCTTTTTCAAATAAGAGTTTGTTTTTAAGTTGAGCAAAAATTTCTGAAAACGTGTCCATATTTATAACACAACCATTTGCTCTTAATTTACGTTCAAATAGTCTTGTATTTTGCACAAGGAAATACGCCAACTACTAGAGTTAAAAAAAATCATCAAGGGTTAGATACTTGGTTTGCACTGAAGTTTAAAATAAGTAGACATAAGTTCATTTTGCGTTCGAGCCGGAAATGTAGACACGGGTCCGTTTTGAACTCGAGACAAATAAATTCAAATAGGTAGAAACAGGTCCGGCTATGCAAATTCTGAGAGGAGTTCTTTTTTATTATAAATTAGATTTTACTTGCTATTCCGAATTTCACCTTTTACCTTTGTGACAACCATTTTTCACCTGACTAACAAGCAGCTATGGAGAGGACAATCAGCAGGTGAGGTATAAAATTTCGGCCAAAAATCTATGATCTCTCGTGACCGGCGGAAGCCACATATATTCTTTCTCTACTTTAAACAAAATGATAGGAAGGAAATCGTATCAGAACTAGAAACAACGATAACAGTTAGTGGTTTTCTATATTTCTTGAAAATCTGTTTTAAGGGAAATATTTTCAAATTCCAACTGACAACAATGTTGACTCTTCTCGCGATGAATGTCATATGTTTCTTGGATAGAAGTAGCCTCTCCCAAAGTCTATCCGTACTTGTTAGTAATTGTTGGTTAATATTCTCAGTACCCATTTACATCCCCTGCTCGAAGATGGACATTTCGACTGCTGTTATCTACCGAGAAACCGTTTTTTTATTATGGTTATACTATGCTTTCTTCCAGTTGTCGTTCTCGTATACCACGAGAACTGAAGGATTATTCACTGAGTAATAGTGTTGCTACCAGTAATTCGACGCTAGATAATCCTCAAGGTTTGAATGATTGATTTGTTTAAGGGAAACTGCTTATGGGCCATTTAATGAAGAAATTATAATTTTCTTGGGAGATTTGAAGTAATAAAAATGATATGTTATTCTGCTTTCACAATTGAATATATGGTAGATGATACTCAGCTTTTTTGCATATACGTCTGTATGGACATAATCATTACAGGCAGCGATATATATGTTTTATCTTGTAGTTTTCTTGCAGTTATATTTTGCAATACAGTTTGATTTCTTTAAGAAATTGTAGTATATTATATGGATTAATGTCAGGAAAGAGTTCTTTCGTCTTTCTTGTTTAGTTGGTTGATATTGCTTAGCGGCATATCAATCTCTATGGATTATTTAATGCCGAAATCTAAATATTTTATACGAAATTTTAAGCATTTATTTACAGATATTTTGTACATAATGTTACACTTTCAGAGTAAAGGCATTTTATTTTAAATATATATTTTTTAGATCATAAAAGATATTGTTGGTTATTTTACTATGAAAATGTATTTTCCTATTTTCTTTTCATTCTTGCTATAAAAATGCATTGTTTGTCATCTCATGATAAAAATGAAGTGGTGATTTTTGTTTGGGTGGTCACTTTTTTTACCCTAGCTGAGTTTCTAACAAGTGCTACCACTCCGGATCAGAGAGCAAATTATGAAACAGCCAGTAAGGATCGACTTCACAACTCAGTCTTAATTTTTCAATCTAGATAATCACGTCGAGGAGCTCAAAGCCCCCTACACGACACGGGTAGGGGGTGAAAATGGATAAATTGTATTCTTTAGTAATTAAACAAATTATTTCATTAGTAAAAAATAGATTTTATTCATTATTAATTATGACTAAAAAAAATGTACCTTATTTTTCTAGAAAGGAAACGTGTCATAATATATAAATTTGTGTGTCACGTGAATTCATATTTCTTATAAATATTAAAAAGACCGCCATTTGGTTGAAAACAGTGCTAGTGAAATTTTGCAATAAACATTTTTTTTTATTTATAAGTTGTATGCAAAAATTAGTTAAGTGGAGCTCGAATTTTATTTCACGTCTCTGTTAAATTATGATTGCTTACACTTTATATTGGTGTATAGATTTTTGGGATTCCTCTGCGTTTTCGTATCTTTCTATCACCATCGTCTATTGCAGTAAGTTTCCCAGATATTTGAATTACCAAATTTATTTGATGCTTAATGTCTTCGCACAATAATTCTCTCCCTAAGCTACGGTTTTATATTCCTAAGAGAAAAAATATATTGTAATTATGAATGAAGTAATAGGAAAAAATCATTTCGAGAACGCGTTTTGCTTCTCAATTAAGAAACATCAACTATCTGCAAGGTGTGTCCATCAGACTGTCCTGCCCTTGGCTCAAACGTAAAATTCATACAATAAAATTTTTATTTTATATATATATATATATATATATATATATATATATATATATATATATATATATATATATATGCTGTAGAAAATATACTTTGTGCCTTCTTTATGCGCTTGGTGTTTGCAATAATCATAAAGTAATTTCTGAAGAACCCACTTACCGATTTTGGTGCCAAGAACTGTGGGAACGATGGTATGTTTGTGGTCTCTTTTGGATGAAAATCTTCAGCGAATGCAAAGCGAATAATCTGTTGCGGTGCCATTAATGAAATTACCGCTGCCAGCCACAAGACTTCACATCGCGCTCCGTGATTACATCTACGACGTCGAGATGCTCACCAAATTACAGCGATAAATTGCCATTCTCCGTAGACAAGGAAGAACGCAAGCGAGCAATGGAGTGCCAAGAGCCAAGATCGCCAATTTTGCTGTTTGTGCCTCGGGCATATCAGAGCTTGTCATTCATTTTACATTTGTTTTGCTTTAATTTCTAAGAAAGAAGTTATTTCTTTTATGTTCAATTCCTTGGATTTTCTTTCTTTTCTAGTCTTTTTCTTTCTTAATTCATCGCCATTTTCTTTTCATTTTTTCTTTCTTCCTTTCTTTCTTAAAGTATTTCCTATTTCATGATTGTTTTTCTCATTCATTCATTTGTGAATACATTCTTTTTTCATTACTAGCTGTGAAGGTTTTCTATAGTTTCTTTAATGAACTTTCTTCACTCATTCTTTTTTTTTTTTTTTTTTTTCTTTCTTTCTTTCTTTCTTAAATTTGATAATCATTTAATCCTCACTTCTTTAGATACCTTTTCAATTTTTATTCTTTTTTTCTTTCTTATCATTTCGGATATGTTTATTTTCTTATTGTCCTTCCTTTCTTTTTAATTTTCTTTCTTTCTTTCATTCTTTTCTTTCTTTTCTTTCTTTTTCATTTAGGATGTTTCTATTCCCTTATTGTTCTTCCTATCTATTTAATTTCCTTTTGTCTTTCTTTCTTTCTTTTTATAATTTCGGATGTTTCTATTTTCTTATTGTCCTTCCTTTCTTTTTAATTTTCCTTTTTTCCTTCTTTCTTTCTTCCTGTTGTAATGGAATTTCTCGCACTCCCTATCGACTATGTGGACTGACTATATCATTAGCTATTTATAGTGAGCAGAGAATATACTTGGGTTTTGCTTCGGGAATTACTAGCCTGCCACCCGATTCCCTGTTTTTCAGTAGTGTATTCTCTTTTACAATAAACTTCTTTTCTTTCATTTATGTGCGTGTTGCTGTAAAACGTACAACAGTAGTAATTACGGATTTGAATGACTTACGTTCAAAATACTCAGTGATTGCACAACAGATATGGAACAACTGGTTGAATTGACTAAAGTATTACACGCTAGTTGACAGTTACAACAACAACTAGTGCAACAATAATAACAACAACAACAACAGCAACTGCTGCAGTAACGACAATTGCAAACAACAGCAACAGCAACCACAATTACAGCAACAGTTGTTAGAGCAAGAAGAAAAAATTGAAAAAAATCACAAAAAAAATTGTCAAGATGAACTGATGCACTTACGAAAACCACAAACAAAGGACACTAAGCTATTGAGCTGAAGTGTAATATCTAAAACAACAAAAGAACGGGTCTACAAATTCTTTTACCCTGAAGGAATATCGAATTCGTTATCAGAAGTCAAGTACGACCCGGACAATAGAATAACTTTCCCTGCCTATTTTCATAGATATGAGATGATTTTTTTTCGAAAAGGTGCGTACAATGCTCCGAGGAGGAGAAAATTACGTAGTTAGTCCAAAAATTAGGTACAGAAAAGGACACAAATACTCGAACCTAATTTCACCAAAAAAGCCGGAGGAAATCTCGTTCGAGGAGACCATAAAGATTTTATCAGGAATTTTCGACGAAGGAGACAGTTTGTTCTATACTCGATACAAGTGTTTGAACATTGTAAAACAAGATAATGAAGAATTTGTGACTTATGCAGGCAATGTAATTTCGCAACATGAACTGTTTAAATTAGGCGAACTTTAAGTCGAAATGTTTTAATGTTTATTCTTCGTCCGGGGACTTAGAGCGGCGAAGGACAAAAACATCTGTTCAAGGATTCTGACAATTATGGAGCAAGAACCTCAAATTACGCTACAGAAGATGACTGAGAAATGCCAGAGGCTGATAAATGTAAAAAGAGACAATACGCAGATCGAAGAAATGGACGATAAAACAACCAAAACTTACAAAATATAAGGCGAAATCATCCCAGTGTGATGCCTGTGTGTGTGGGGGTGAGTCATTTAAAAAAAGGACTGTTTTTTAAGGATAAGGTTTGCTTCGAGTGTGGCTATGTCGGTCACAAAAACTCCCACTGTTGGTATAAACAGAAAAGAAGCAAAAATTTAAATCAAAAGTAAATTTTGTTTTATCCAAGAACGAAATTGAAAATGGTGAAAAAAGAAAAGCGTAAATTCGAAAATAAATAGTCATACAGTGAAGTCATTGTTGGATACCGGAAGTGATATTTCTATTGTGAATGAACAAATATGGAAGAAAATGTATTGTCCATCATTAAGGAGTACGAAACAAATAGCTGGAAGAGTGCCTGGCAACGCATCATTTATGATAAGGACTTTCAAATCAAAAGTCTATATTCTTCCAGGTTCGATGATTTTATTTGGTACAAAATGGATTGTGCTTTTTGATTTATGGGAATTACTTGTGAAGTCATTTTGCAACAAACTGGACGTGTCAGTAAATGAACAATCTGAAGAAACAGAAAAAAATATTTCTGATATGAAAAACCTCCACGTTTGTTTTCTGAAGGTCTCGGGCTATTCACTAAAGCCGAGATCAGGTTCGAACTTAAAGACAACATAAGAACAGTATTCAAAACAAAAAGAAATATAGAATTTTCGGCTTTGGATTTAGTAATTTTTTGGAAAGGGCCGAAGCTCTTAAAAATCTGCCACCACCAAACAACGTCCTTAATCTTCAGGTGTTTTTAGACTTGGCCAAATTTTTCAGTATCTACATTTAAAAAATCTATGATCTTAGCGCTTCACTGAATGACTTATTGAAAAAGAGTGCGAAATGGATTTGATCTAATGAATACGAAGATGCTTCCAAGAAAATAAAAAAGCTGTCTGTTATCAGATTTATCGTTAGCGCATTTTGACCCTAAAAAAGAAATGTTGTAGCATCTGACGCTAGGAACTATGGGATCGGAGAGATAATTATCCACAAGTTTGACTGAAAAACCCATAGCCCATGCTTCCAGAACCCTGCTTCCTGCAGAAAGAAGTGATAGGCAAATCGAGAAAGAAAGCCTGGCCTCCAGTTAAAAAATTTTACAGGTTCATCCATGGAAGGAAATTTACATTACAAACGGATCATATACCGTTGTTAACAATTTTTGAATCAAGAAAAGGTATACACACGCACACTGCTAACAGGTTACAGCGCTGGGGAATAATCTTGTTGAAATACGACTTTAAGATGGAATACCTACTCTCGAAAAAACTAGGACATGCCGACGGCTTTGTCTAGGTTGATTCCAAAATTTGCAGAACCGTTAGAAGACACGGTGATAGCTGCTTTAAAGAATAAAAAAAAGAATTATCAGAGTTACTATGCAATACAATACGGGAGTTACCTGTGAACGTAGAAGATATTAAAAAATAGTATCTGAGAAGAACGAATTCATTAAAAAACTGAAGTAACAGGTAAGACTAAAAGGAAAATTTAAAAAAGGATCTATTATATCACCTTGCTCATTCTGCGAACAAGTGATATTATATGCAGATAGAGCGATAATGACATATAGAGTGCAAAAGAAAATCCTGAAGATATTTCATATAGGTCATCCGGACATGTGAAGAACGAAATCATTAATACGTAGCTGAAAGTATTAGCCTAGGATGAACCAGGATATCGAAAAAATGGTAAAAGCGTTTAGAGATTGTCAACTTGCTGCAAAAGTACCAAAAATAAAAATTCAGCCATGGCCTAAAACGAATGTTCCATGGACGAGGTTTCACATCGGCTTCGCTGAACCTATAAATTGTTATTTCTACCATACAATCGTGGACAGTTTTTGCAAATGGCCGGAGATATTCAAGTGTAAACACCCGACATCAGCAAATAATATGAATGTGCTAAACGGTGTACCAAAAACTTTAATTAGTAACAACGGGGCACAATTTACCAGCAGAGAATTTAAGAATTTCTACACATTTTTGTCCATAGACTATATAACGACCTCTGTTTACCATCCCAGATCAAATGGGCAACAAGAAAGATTCGTGGCCACTTTTAAAAGAGCTCTAAGAAAGAACCAAGGCGTGGATACTGATGAGAGGAGTATACAAAGTGTTTTAACGGTTTACTCCCAATCTGAAGTCATGTTCATGACTATCACCAGCAGAACCGTTATTCGCAAGATCAATTCGGCCAGTGTTTGACAGCCTGTTGCCTAGTCCAACGAAATGAGTGATGAAAAAAGAAAACCTTGCGATCAAATTTCTTCAGAAATTATAGAGGAGGAATGAGCTTCTGGGAAGATGGA
Source organism: Acanthosepion pharaonis (assembly GCA_903632075.3). Classification (NCBI taxonomy): domain Eukaryota; kingdom Metazoa; phylum Mollusca; class Cephalopoda; order Sepiida; family Sepiidae; genus Acanthosepion; species Acanthosepion pharaonis. The sequence continues at coordinate 1,855,382 of CAHIKZ030000391.1, forward strand.
ATTATCACGAAAAGACATGGCAGAGTGATATACACGCTCAAAAGATGACGATATTAATGTAAGAGACATTTCAAGCAGTTAAGGCGGAGACATACGAAAGATGTCACGCCTAGCGAAGAATTACCAATGGAAGTAATATATATGACGTATTTGAAATACCAGTTCCCATATCTCCACCAGTACCGATGGAAGTATCTCCAACCCCGCCAGTGTCGGATGTATCCAGCTCCCCGAAAACCGCTAAGGCCTCAAATCTCACCAGCACAAAAATTGGTCAAACGGAGAATTACTAGGAAGTGGAAAAAGTCAAACAGTTATGTCCTGACCACAAAAGAGGAGGTGTTGAGCAAACTTTCATGGGAAAATTAGCTCAGGGGGAGGTGTTGTAATGCAATGTCCCACACTGCCTATCTATGGGAATTGACTATATCAGTAGCTATATTTAGTGAGCACATGATATACCTGAGGCTTGCTTCGGGAATTAGTTGGAGATTCATTTCAAGCTGTGCTGGTCAAGCTCTCTGCCCTCGAGCAGAGAGGATCCCCAGACGTGGCTATATCAAAGGGCAGAGTCTCTTCTCGGAAAACACCTACCCGACCTCGTTTTATACGGAGACATTTTGGCCGAGAATAGGGGCTCGGTTACCCCAGGTTAAATTCAGCCTTGTGCCACATCTGGCTGCGTTGGGCGGTTGGTAGATATCCTTGCTTCGGGAATTACTAATCCACCGCCCGATTATTTCTCTTTTGTTTCATCTACGTGTGTGTTGCTGTTCCTTCACTTGAGTACGACATCTGTCCGTAACCTCTTTAAGGATACAACACTTCCTTTCTTTTCATCATTTCCGATGATTCTGTTTTCTGATTGTCCTTCTTTTCTTTTTAATTTTCTTTATTTATTTCATTCTCTCTCTGTCTTTTTTTCTTTTTATAATCTGGGAGGGTTCGATTTTCTTATTGCTCTTCATTTTTAATTTTTTTGTCTTGTTCTTTCTTTCTTTCTTTCTTTCTTTTTATAATTCCGGATGTTTCTATTTTCTTATTGTCCTTCTTTTCTTTTTAATTTTCTTTCTTCCTCCCGCCCTTCCTTCATTTCTTTCTTTCGATGCTTTCTTTTATTTCTTTTTATAATTTACTAAGTTACTATTTTCTTAATTTTCTTACTTTCTTTTTAATCTTCTTTCTTTTCTTTCTTTCTTTCTTTTATTTCTTTCTTTCTTTTATTTCTTTTTATAATTTCGGATGTTTCTATTTTCTTGTCATTTTTTCCTTTCTTTCCATTAATTTTTATATTTTCTAATTTTTTTAATTCATAAAATATGTAAATCTTTATGAATATATTTTTCCACTCATTCATGCATAACTTTTCTTTTCTCTTTTCCTTTTTTTCATTGTCGTTCCATTGTCTTATTGGATTTTCTACTATCCTTCCCGTAGTCATTCATTCATTAGATATTTTCTAATGTGTTTTTTTTTGGATTTGTTTTTAGGAGGCGACGATTGATATTTATTTCACTGATTTATACTATAAAGCAAAAAACGCGGACAGTCGCTCAACTTTGTGTACGCATTAGAAATACTATTAACATTAACAATAAGAACAACAACAACAACAACAACAGTACTAATATACTAGTGCACGGTGATAATTTGTACTGGAATTAAAAACACAAATATATATATATATATATATATATATATATATATATATATATATATATATATGTATATAAAATTTATTACAGATTGTATTTACACACATATATATATATATATATATATATATTTTATTTATTTTAAATATATATATATATATATATATACATACAAAGTGTATGTGTGTGTGTGTGTGTGTATGTGTGTGTGTGTGTGTGTGTGTGTATGTGTGTGTGTGTGTGTGTGTGCGTGTATGTGTGTATGTGTGTGTGTGTAATGTATATGTGTGTCTGTGTCTAGGACATTTAAATGCGTTCCGGGAACATTTGTCGCAATGAACTTTTTTCAACGTAAGTTGCCTAATTATGAATATGACAATACGATAGGATAGTAAAGAGTAGGAAAAGTTAATAAATGTAACATGTTTCGCTTTATTACAGATTTGCCTGAAAATGAAATGTGA
>CAHIKZ030000391.1:1862500-1912500 GCA_903632075.3 Acanthosepion pharaonis
ACTTGGTGTTTCAAATCAGTTTGATTATGTATTGAATCAACTAATGTTTCTCAAATACAATTTCACCAAAGCATATTTTATTTCTGGGAGTTTTTCTCATAAAGAGAACTACACTGCGATGAAAGACGACTAAAATTAGAGTGCTAATCCGTTATTCTAGGAAAAAAAACACTCTATCCAGTCAGTTTAAGTTAGTTTGGATACACAGCAAAGTATTTTGTCTTATTACATTTAATCTATGAGTTTGAAATTAAACAAATAGAATAAAATCTTCAAGAAAATTCATTTTAAACCGGTAGATGTCACATTTTCTGTCCTGCTACGTAAATAAATGTCTATTTTCTGTCGGAAAATTTTAACTGGAAGTTACAGGAAAAAAGCAGAGGTGTTGTTTGAAACGACCGAATTGTCATAGCATAGAAAATGTTGCTACAAAATAAAGAAGATGAGATTTGCAGAAAAGAGAAAAGTAATTGTTCTCATTTGATGGAAATCATAAAATAAAAATCAAATATATTGCAATGTATAAAGTGCACCTCAAAAACGGGTGCCGCTTTAAAAGGATTGTTTGAAGGGGGAAAAAAGCGTTATGTGAAGATCGATGCAAAATTCCTGGGTTTGAAAGAGATTTATTTACAATGTTTACTTTTTCTTATTTGGTTGTAGAAAAGAAAGACAAAAACAGTGACGTGTGATTAATTCACTGTTCTGTGTAATTGTTAAATTGGATTAGATTAAATCAAATATTCGGCCAGAGACATCATAATCCTTTTTATTTATGAAGATCATCGTGATAAGCTCTCTATTTTCAAGATATCTAAAGCAATATGATTGTCATTCGGAAAGATAATTAAGTGATTTCATTTTAATATGTAAAGTATTTTGAATTTATATTTATCGTATTATTCTGGCCTTTATAACTCGGAAATGAATGACAATTATCTCCTGATAGTTTCCTATAACTTTGGTTTCGTTTCGTTTGGTTTATTTTGTTTTACGTTATATCAACCTCAATGCGTTATTTAATGCCAACAAGAGTTTTAGGATAGGTTGGTAATAATAGAATAAAAATTTGTAAGAAATCAGTTTGTAGATAAGGTTTCATTGGCCTATTTTTGTAAAGGTTTTTTTTTAATTTTTTTTTTGTCGAGCGTCAGATGTATTGCTGGAAATATTGTTTTTTTTCAAATATGTTTTACTGTTATTTTTAATATAAAATCTATTTCTATACTTTTATAATGTTCTGACCCAGTTTGGGAGTGGGTAACAATTTACCATAGCTGAGAACCTAACAAGTGCTTCCACCCCGGGTCAAAGTAGACCTGGGAACACCAGCAATTAAGAAATGGCTTATATTATTCGAACTATTGTCCTCACCTTTGTCGCCATATTTATTACAACGTTTCGGCCGTTGTACGCTCCGGCCTTCTTCAGGTAGTTGGAAAGTCGAATTGAAACCTTTATTTCGCTCACTGTTATCAGTTATCTCTTGTTAATTTCCGTCTGAAAGTTCTCCACAGCCTTAGCCGGGTATCGAACCCACACTCTTTGGGTCCCGTCATTGAATCTCAATAACGCCTTTATCCACTGTGCCATGTATCCTTGAAGCGTTGTAATAAATATGGCGACAAAGATGAGGAGAATAATCCGAATAATGTAAATAATTTACATAATACCTCATCTCAGAAATATAGACAGTTACTAAGAGATGGATCTACTCTCCTCAAAACCTCCTGATTAGTGGACTTGCTGCTGTATCTATTTTATCGTCATACCCAGGACACCCTATAGCTTTTGATAGTAATAAATGAATTCGTACATTTGAAAAATACATTATTAATCTAAAATAATAAAATTATGAAGTTCATCATGATAAGCCCTGTGCTTTTGAGATATCTAAAGCCACATGATTCGGAAAGTTAATGAAGTTATATCATTTTGATTTCTAAAGTATTTTGAATTCATGTTTCTCCTATAATTTTGTCCTTTATAACTCGAAATGAAAAGCTCATTATCCCCTGATAATTATCTATAGCTTTGGGTCAGAATAAAGATATTCGTAAATTTGCAAAATAAATTGATATAAAAAAAATAATAACATTTTTAATATACAAAATATTGTTACAAGTAGCGAATATGTCTTCATTAGGAAAGTATAGATCTGCTTCAATTTTCACAAATACTAGTAAAATTAAGAAAAAAATAAACTGGTACGTTTGTGTATATGAACGCAATACGTTTGCGTATACTGACAATCCAATTTTGACTAAATCAATAATTTTCAAACCCTTATGTTATACAAGTTGATATTTAGTCAATTCACGTCATTCACTTAGTATTTAAGTTTTTTTCAGCCAACATCGTACTTCGTTGAAGTCTAAACTCAGCAGTTGTTGATAGTGAATTAATTTATGCGGGTTGCGCTGCCACTGAAACGTCTATAAATGTACGACACACAAGCACAAATATGTATGAGTAGTCAGACATTATATGTGTGTGTGTATGTGTGTGTGTAGGGTGGTTGTGTGTGCGCGCGTAAATATACCATTTACTTATTGTTGTAACCTAGAGAAGGTTAGTGAATGGAATAATCAGACGAAGCTTGGTAATGAACGATAACAGTTAGGGCAAGAGCAACACATATAAGATTCGCCAGTTGTGCGTACAAGTAATCAAATGACCAACATACAGCATTTACTACTGTAGTTATGTGAGTGGGCCCATACGCATTACCGTAGGTATGCAACAGCATTTATATATATATATATATATATATATATATATATATATATGTGTGTGTGTGTGTGTGTGTGTGTGTGTGTGTGTGTGTGTGTGTGTGTGAACATTGAAGTCAGCACTTAGTGGCGACAGGCTGTTTCATGCTAGACGCAAAAAATAAATACAAAAATTAAATACAAAAAGTAAATATAAAGTGAACATTGAAAGTCAACACTTAGAGGCGACAGGCTGTTTCATGCTAGACGCAATCATCAGGCCACGACTCATGGCCTGACGATTGCGCCTTACATGAAACAGCCTGTTTCCTCTAAGTGTTGACTTTAATGTTCACTTTTATATTTACACACGCTCTATCTCTGATATTAGTATCCCATAAATATAGCACACCTTAAGAGTATAATTCTTCATATATATATATATATATATATATATATATATATATATATATATATATATGCATGTGTGTGTCTGTGCGTGTGTGTGTGTATATAAGTGTGCGCAGGATTACCTCATCAGTGATGTTCGACTTGGTGTCATGACAAGTTTCTGGCCTTTCAACATCATACCTCTACATGCAAGCGACCCTACCTAATACTAATTCCGCCAGTGGATCCTGGACCATGCACACAACAACGGACATATTAAGAACCGCGACTGCTGATCTTGAAATAGCAAGCGACCAATCAGAAAAAAAAAAACCTAAGTCATTTCCACTTCAGACAGGACGAGACAACCCCCCCCAAAAAAAAATTCCCTCTATGTCCTACACGTGAAAAGACCCTCATCCTCAACGAATACTGCTTGACATTACAACTAAATATTAGGTTGGTGCGAAAATAATGACGTAATACTATCGTTTTTTGACTTTAAAAATAAGTTAAAAAACGACATTATTACGTCATTATTTTTGCACCAACCTAATAATATTTATATATCCCCGTCAGCTTTATCTCATATCCAAGAATACAATTTCCTTTATGATGACCACATTAATGACTTAGTGACTTTTCTTGAAGAACCGATGGCATTGACGACCTGATAATGTTTTTGGTGGGAGAAGTTGATTTTTTCAGTTCTTTCTTGTCGTTTGACTCCCCTCTTTTAATCTTCTGATCGCTTCGAAGATTTTAGTTCCGATGGTGACGGAACACTGCCAGTTGATAGGGTCTCGGGCTTGTGTTTCGAACGATTTAGGCACACGCTCATTGGCTTACAAGGTTGTTTTGATTTGGTCTTTGTATCTTCAAAGAGGACAACCCGTGTTTCCCCCACCCCGAAGTGAGCTCGCTGAATATGGTTTAACGTGGAAATCTTGACTCTTCCATTCTTGTGACATGTGCTGATCATAGATGACGGTTTCATGATCAGCGATTCGATGATTTGACTATTGGTTCTTCCCAGGGCCTTGTTGTTTGTCATGTAATATTCCCAGTTGATATTCAAGACTGAACGAAGCTTTTGCTGTTAAAAGCTTTGTAATTTTTGGATGTCGTGATAATATTGATTCAGGTTTCATAATCATATAGCCAAAGTTGATATTACAACAGCATTATAGATCACAATTATCGTCATGTTCAGATATTTGTTGTTGAAGAGACGTTTGGTTAGCTTTCCAAATGCCCCGTATGCAATTCTGTTTCACATCCATTATTCTGAGATGTATTTGTTTGATAAAAGGTTCCCTACATATGGAAAATGCTTTGCTTGTTCGAGAGTGTATCAGCGATGGTAATATCGGAATCAAGTAAGATCGTATTTGGGGCTGGCTGTGCAAGAACCTTGGATTTATTTAATGTTTACTGTGAGGCCAAATTGCATAATCAATACTGAAAGAAAAGAAACAGAGAATATATAATATAAACTAATGAAAGAAAGGATAAAAGAAATAGAGATTGAATGAATGAATGAGTAAAAGAAAGAATGAATGAAAAAGAAAGAATGGACGAAAAAGATGGAATGAAGGAAAGAATTAAGGAAAAACTGAATGAATGAAAGAAAGAAGGAAAGTAAGAAAGAATTAAAGTAAGAATGAAAGAATAAAGAATGAGGAAAAGAAAGAATTAACGAAAAATGAAAGAATTAATGAAAGAAAGAAGGAATGAAAGAAAGAATGAAGAAATGGATGAATGGAATGAGTAAAAGATAGAATGAACGGAAAAAAATGAGTGAATGAGAGAATGAAAGAATGAAGGAAATAATGAATGAAAGAAAGAATGAATGAATGAAAGAAAGAAAAAATGAAAGAAAGAAAGACAGAATGAACGAAAGAATCAATTAAAGAAATAATGAGTAAACGAAAGAATAAATACAAAAGAAAGAATGAATGAATGAAACAATAAATATTGATTAAATGAATAAAAGTAAAATGAATGAAAGAAAGAATGCATAAAGGAAAGAAAGAAAGACTGTATGAATGATGGAAGGAATAAAGAATGAATAAAAGAAGGAATGAAAGAAATATAGAATAAAGGAAAGGATTAGTGCGACAATGAATGGATAAATGAAGGAAAGAAAAATGAAAGAATGAATGAAAAAAAGGGAGAATGAGTAAAAGAATGAATGATAAAAAATGAATTAATGAAAGAAAGAATGCGTAAAATAAAGAATAAAGAAAGGAAGAGTGAAAGAAAGAACGAAAGAATTAAAGGAAGAATGAGTAAAAGACAGAACGAATGAAATAAAGAAAGAATGAAGGAAAGAATTACTGAAAGAATGAATGAATGAAAGAAAAAAGAACGAAGGAAATATTGAAAGATATAATGAAAGGAAGAATGAGTGATTGAAAGAAAAAGTAAAAGAAAGAATGAACGAAAAAAGAAAGAATGAACGAAAGAAAAATAAAATGAAGAAAATCATGGATGAAAGAATGAATGACTAAAAAAAAAGAATGAACGAAAGAAAGAAAGCATGGAAGAAAAAATGAATGAATGATAGAAAGAATGAATAAATGAAAGAATCAACGAAAAAACAAAGAATGAAAGAAAATACAATGAATGAAAGAAAGAATGAATGAAATATGGAAAGAATGAATGAATGAATGAAAAAAAGAAATAATGAAACAATAAATGAATGAAAGAATGAAGAAATAATTGGAAGAGAAATAGATAAAAAAATAAAAACTCGGTCATAAATTAAACGAAAGTTGATATTAAATTCAAGAGATATTACAAGAAAGATTTATAACGAAATCGGAAGAATGGTTCTAGCAGACAGCAACGAAACAATAAATAAACATGTAATAAAGAAATACGTAAAGAATTCAGTGAGATATAAATATCAATGCGGTATTATATACAGGCTGGAGCAAGAATATCTCCCACATAGACCTCCCAGAAAATGGTAAGACATTACTTACAATTGTATTTTCTTCTAGCTAATGACTTACAAATATGTCGGAGATATTTCTGAGATGCATGTATGGGAGGTGTTTCTGCCGCACCATTTATTTACCAGTTTTCGCACGTTGATCTATCATACTTTTTAAGGGATGCTATTTTCTTAAGAGGAGTTATTACCGAAAAAAAATAATAACTCTTGACAGATAGGAACGGAATAACTTAATCAGATTTTTACTAAATTATTTTTCAGTTGCTTCGTGTTAGTTTGCTTGGTATATTTTCATTATTAATCCATGGCATTTTCTGATACTTAATTTTTACCCTGTATAAGGTTAGAGAGCCACTCAAAGTAGCATGTTACTGTTAAAATAGATGCGGTATGAGTGAAAAAGGGGGCCGTAGAAACAGAAGTTTTTGAGGATAAGAAGGATAGATAACGATTAAGCTTGAATTCTGAAGGTTAATTTTTTTTTTTTTTACTATTCAGGTGAATGTTCACGCGACATTCAGTTCCAGAAAATAGCAGGTCTTAGAAAATGAACTGTCTAAGTGGAACTGCATCCTTATATTTGCTTCTGGCGTCAATTTGAACTGGCTTCTTCTTTTTTCAATTCCGTTTTAAGATCATATTTTACAAAAGAAAACATGGAGATTGTTCAAGAACTATAACTATACAAAATTAGACAAACTGAAATTATTCGAACTTAAAAGTTTAGATATAGAGAAATGAAAGGATGCATTAGTTTAAAATGTCCCAAGGAGGATGTGATTAAATGATTTAAAGTCATTTAAAAGGAAAGAGAAGAAAAGAAGAGAAAAAAAAGAAAGACAGAAAAAAAGCAAGTAACAAAGATACATGAGAAAGAACCATAAAAAGAAATCGGGTTTAAACAAAATGAAAATCATTTTTTAGAAAAAAAGAAAGAAAGAAAGAAAAAATGAAAAAGAAAGAAAGAAAAAGAAAATAACAAATAGACACGAGAAAGAATAATGAAAATAAAGAGGGTACTCACAGAAATAAAATGATTTATTAGAAAGAAAGAAAGAAAGAAAGAAAGAAAGAAAGAAAAATGAATGGGCGAATGAATGAATGAAAAAGAAGGAAGGAAAGAAAATAACAAATAGTCATGTGAAAGAACCATAGAAAGAAAGAGGGTACAAACAGAAAGAAAATCATTTATTAGAAAGAAAGAAAGAAAGAAAGAAAGAAGGAAAGTAAGAACAATTGAAAAAGAAAGAAAGAAAAAGAAAATAACAAATAGACACGAGAAAGAATAATGAAAATAAAGAGGGTACACACAGAAGGAAAATGATTTATTATAAAGAAAGAATGAATAAATGAAAGAATAAATGAAAAAAGAAGAAAAGAAAGAAAATAACACTAGACATGAGAGAGAACCATAGAAACAAAGAGGGTATAAACAGAAAAGAATCATTTATTAATATGAAAGAAAGAAAGAAAGAAAGAAACAAACAAACAAACAAACAAACAACGAATAAAAAAGAAAGAAAAGAAAGAAAATAACAAATAGACAAGAAAAAGATTCATAAAAATAAAGAGGGTACGCACTGACAGAAAATGGTTTAATAGAAAGAAAGAAAGAAAGAAAGAAAGAAAGAAAGAAAGAAAGAAAGACAAAAGAGAGAAAGAAAAGGTCTCCACGAAGGTACATTGAAAGAAAAGAAAGAAAGAAAGAAAGAAAAAAGAAAAAGAGAAAAAAAGGAGAAACGAATAAACGGTATAAATAGGAATCAAGGAATATGCAGAACGAAGACATGCCATTTAATAGAAGGAAATCAAGAAATATGAAAAGGAGTAAAAAATAAAGAGGTTACAGACACATAATCGTTTGAAATAAAGAAAGAAAGAGGTGTGCAACTGAATCATAAAAATAAAGAGATACAGGCAAAATGAAAGAAAGAAAGAAAGAAAATAAAAAAAAGCGCAGAAAAAATAAAGAAAGGAAGAAGCAAAGAATGAAAGATAGGGCAAAAAGAAAAAAAATAAGTGAAAAAGGAAAATGGTAAAAAAAAAAAAAAAAAAAAAGCGAAAGATAAAAGGAAGGAAAAATAAAGAACGAGAAATACAACAAGGAAAACTGCGAAATTAATAAAAGAAAATCCAAACAGACAGACGAAAAATAATACGGATTAAAATGAAAACCTGACGAAAATTAAATGCCTGAGACTAAATATTAATTGAGAAATTATGAAGGAGATTCCGAGCAAAATTGAGAAATCAATTTTGAAACCAACAGAACGAAGTACGATAAACAATCTATTATTTATAGCCAGTTTTCGTTCATTCGTTTCGCAGCAAGATGCAATTAAAGAACAAAAGAAAATCAAAGGGGAAATAAATAGAAATTTATCGAATTCTTTTAATGTTTTTCACTTAGATTTGGCACAGTAATAATCAAGAGTAAGGTCTGTGTTTTTCTTTTGTTTACACCAGAATATGTGGAAAAAGAAAATCTTAATATTACACACTGGGTTTGTAGTATCACTTTTCTTTTTGGTCTCCATTTTTTTTTTATCAGGTTTCGATCGCTCTTCAATCTGTCCTTCATTTTGTCTGAATTCTTCAATAGAAACATCCCTAATACTAAATACTCATCAATTTCTTCTATTCTCTTGTTATTTTCCACAATGTTCGGACCGATGTCTTCTACGATCCTCAATCTGTTCGAATCGATTTCTGCTGACCAAATTACTCGTCATTGTTTTCTTTCTACAACTTTTCGGAAAATCGATCATCTGACTAAGTTCCTGTATGAATTTCTGAAATAGTTGTCGCTAACATCAACATCTTGAAAGATAATGCCTATTTGGAACGATTATATATGGATAGTAGAATAATAATAATAATAATAATAATAATAATAATAATAATAATAATAATAATAAAATCGGTGAACATTCACAATTTCTAATGAAAATAAACACTAAGAGAGAACGACTACTCCAGACGGATGAGCTGCTGCTCTCTCTCTCCTCTCTCTCTCTCTCTCTCTCTCTCTCTCTCTCTCGATGACTTTTGCTTCATATAATATTAAAAAAAAAATTGTTTTGTGTTGTGCAAATATCCATTCCATAAACTTGGCTTTATTAAGCCTCTTAGGTGCGAGTTGATTCCACTACCTTTTTGCCATCTTTGAGCAAATTCATGATTTCTTCCTTCTCTTTTTATTTCCCACAAAATTCCGACCGATCTCCTCTCCGATCTTCAATCTATTTGAATTGATTCCTGCTGATCAATTTTCTCATCGTTTTTTAATTTCTACAATTTCTCAGCTTATCGATCACCTAACTTAGTTTTTGTATGGATTCATGAAATTGTTCTCCCTAACATCAGCAGTTTTAAAGATAATGCTGATTTGGAACAATTATATAAGGATATAGAGATAGTAGTCATGCTGAAAATGGTAGGTCTTTGTTCACCTTGTCATATAATAGCTCTCATAACAGTAAAACCTGTGTACCTAAGCGTTAAATGATTTGCTGTTTTAAAGAACATTATAGTGAATTTAGGGTTAGTGATTGGTGGATTTTAAGATATATCGATGCGTGTTTGGTTTATATAATGTCGAAGTCTGTTTTTTTTTTATAATTCTCAAAACTGTAGGTAAACATTGGCCAATATCATTGTCATATAGGAATAAAGTGTCGCTGCGGACGTTTGGGTTTGAACACGGATGGTAAGAGAGCATGCACAGTCGACCTCATCTTGAAATAGATCAAGTGACGGGTTAAAGGAAAAATCAATACATTGACATTAGCGGTGTCTGACCGAGTATTGTTCGAAGACGTTACTATTGTTGTATGTGTGATTTACAAAGTCTGTCCTACAAACGGGCATTAGAAAAATCATACTGAAGAATATATGGGAAGTTGTTTGATATTATGATTGAGACTGTATGTAAATTCGAATATAGAATCTATAGAAAAAAATGTTTGTGTTCATTCTGTGAAGGTTCAACAGGCAGACACATATTAAGACGCACTGTTTATAGGGCTAAATAGGAACAATAATGTTTAACCCCAGACTTGAACAGTTTAAGTTTGTAGTGATCGGGGAAGCATCCTCTACGTTGTCGGTTCGAAAAGCAAAATTTTGTGGAAAGAAGATGCCCGGTTGAACTGACATCTTACTAATGGAATACAAAATGAATGAGGGTGGTATGCTACAATGTGCGCGATATGGCAGCTTTTAGCCGCGAAGGTTAGAACAATGTTGACCATATTCACCATAGTCTATAAATATAGAACACAGCGCAGTACGTAATCTGTTCAATGAAACAACGTTAAAGATTAACACTCACGAGTCAGACACTCTACTGAATCTGACTATATCGCCAATACCACCAGCAGCTGTTCCGTAATTCTTCAGTCTTCGATATCAAAGGCTGGCACTGCATATTCGGAAAAAAAAAACATGGCCACCTTTATACACGTCACATTGAATATTTTGAGCCTTCTGATTGGTTAACCCGTCCATTGGTGAACTATAAAATGAGTCAGCTCATTTTGGTTGGCTCACTAGTACACCAGGGTACCCAAACATCCCAAAAAAGAACTGTTGGATCAAAAGAATATAATTTGTCTTAAAGATTTCCATGGAAATAGCAATAGAGTAGCGACGGTTCGTTTCTGGAAATGGGAATCTAGGACGGAAAATAGTTCATCACCCACAAGGACACAAAGACGCGTTTGAACTCTATCTAGAATAGAAAGTGATGATTGAGAAGCCCTTGCTCGTATATGACAGAAGTCGACCATTTGAGGCCTGATCTGGGCTCTAATAAAGGTAGAGGAAAGCGGGAAGAATCAGCTACTTACTGGAGAAGTACAGAGAACCGACTATGTTTCCAGTATTTTTCGCGAAGGATTATATATACGAGTGCCATGAGGTCTAAATCCCAATAGACGTAGAAGGTACAGAAACTACCTCCAGGAACAAACGACCGGTGAAAATTCTAGGCCTGCTAATTAAACATTAGTCAAGATTGTACTTGAGTATTCAGTAGGTATACATCTGTTTTATGTATACTTGATTTTATAGGTAAGCTAGGTTTGGGTTCATACTTGCATCTCTTGAAAAACATAGGTGATATTCATACTAGGGGATGTCAGCAAAAATTGTTTGATTTTATACTTACTGGTAAAAATGTCTCATATTTATAGTTGTAAACATTGTTTGATATTATTCTTGAGCCTATAATTAAAATTCGTTGGAATTATACTTGAGTCTATACGTAAAATTTCGTCGGGATTATACTTTGGTCTACAGATAAATTGTAGGCCTTTTGATATTTGACTTCATGCGTAAATACTGGTTGAGTTAATGCCTGAATCTATAGGTAAACATTTCTGGGTATTTTGCTTGAATCTATAGGTAAACATTTCTCGTTCTTTCGCTTGAATCAATAGCAAAATATTTCTCGTCTTTTGCTTGAATCTATGGGAAAATATTTCTCAGTCTTTTGCTTGCGTCTGTAAATAAACATTAGTCACTATCATACTTAAGTCTGATGTTATAAATTCGTAGGTTATAATATTTTTAAAAACCAAAAAGTTTTCAGGTTTATACAAGCTTCAACCGTATTTTGTGCGATATTAACCCTCTATAGCAGAGGTTCTCAACGAGGACCATATGGACACTGGAGGGGTTCTATGTAACATTATTGTGAGACCACACAAAAGATAGCAAATTGGGGTTCAAGGATATATAAAGGATGGATTATATATGCAAAGGAAAAGTATATAAACATTATATTTTTTTATATAATTTAATTTAATATATTAATAATAAATAATAATAATATCAATAATAATATTAATTATAATATTAATAAAATAAAAGTATAAATTAATTAATATACTAATATACTCGATATTATGAAAAGGGGGGTGATGAAACCGAATATAATAAAACTTGGTGAGCCGCATCAACCATAAAATATCATTGACTAAATGTGCCCTTTTTAAAATTTATTAATTACTCATATATTTTAAAATGGCTTATCATGAGCTATTTTAAGAGTTTACCTAAATTTGCCATAGAATTTACATGATAAATACACGTTTATTTTCATTAAATTAGTTTTACTTCAAAATAAAGAATATATATTTATTTCTATAATACAATTCCTAACCCTATCTATTAGTAAAAATATATTTCTTTTTATCGACTGCTTATGGGAGACACAAATGTTTTATGAGCTATTTTACGAGTGTACATCAATCTTCCATAGAATTTAGATGTTTAATTCAAGTTTATTTTCATTAAATTAGTTTTACTTTACAATAATGAATATACATTTACTATTTCTATAATACAATTCCTAAAATTACCTATTAGTAAAAAAAAAATCTTTTTTTTTTTCATCGAATGTTTATGGGGGCCATTAAACGAATTAAGAGAAAAAGTAGTTGCTAAAAAAAGTTAGAGAACCATTGCTCTACAAGTATGTTTATTTGAGGCAGCTCTAACAGGGCAAAATTTTTATGAAAGAGCCAGGCGAGAGCAAATGTGATGCCATAGAGATTCAAATCCTAAAATTGGAATTTCGGCCGTTTTTGGAGATGTCAGATTCTGAACGTTTATGATATCTATTAAAAATAATTTTTGCATAAGGAAAAAAGGGTACCCTTCTCGGAAAATATACCCCACCGTCTTTCTGTCAACACTAACCCAAATTATTCTGTAAGAGATTTCACTACGTTCGTAGTCAGTTTCATAAAAAAAAAAAAAAAAAACTGTCTCCATTGTATAAGATGGAACGTCACATTCACTTATTCATTTAGACCATTTACTAATCTGACAGTATTACGCCAACAATTTTCCATATATGCTGCAGAGAAATGTCATGAAATCAAGTGTGTCGGTCACTTTCTGGCTAATTAATGGCCAACTTAATCAAATTCACGTCGTCGAAACTTTCTGCTACTCTGATTTTCTTTCACCTCCAACCCACACTTTCAAAACTAGACGGCGATAGGGAAGGGATGATGGAAGCAGGTGTTAT
Organism: Acanthosepion pharaonis; assembly: GCA_903632075.3. NCBI lineage: Eukaryota > Metazoa > Mollusca > Cephalopoda > Sepiida > Sepiidae > Acanthosepion > Acanthosepion pharaonis. Next base: position 1,875,606 of record CAHIKZ030000391.1, read on the forward strand.
TGAAACAAGAGGCTTTTAGACTCGAACCTGCATCTTAGAGGTGAATTTAATCATCAACGCCATCATCATAAAGAAAACGTTCAGAAAGGAAGAGATGAAATTCTTTGATACGAAATAAAGCCTACGTCGTCGCCGCCAACAAGATGTTATTGGTAGGCTGTTTTTTTTTTAAAATCTTTATGGCGTATTGAATGACGAAATTTAAATATTTTCTATGTAATTTTTTGGGGAGATAAAAATGTTTCAGTGATACCAATCTTACTAATTAACACATAGCTGGGTGGAGAAGAGTTGAAATTAAACCTTTCCCAATGGATTGCTCGCAACTTAATACAATGAACTCGATTGGAATTAAAACTCGGTTCCCTGATTCAAAATTTGGAATCATTATCCAAATCCGTATATCTTAACATACGGCACCTGGTATTCCAATGCGGTCAGCCATCTAGATAGTGACCAGGTTCGACGTTGCTTAACTTCAGTGATCGTATGAGAAACGGTGTTTAAGAGTGATATAGCCATAAGCCGCCATCATTTGTGTCCAAGAGTACAGGTCTGAGCAAATTTTCAAGAAATAATATTGATGGCATGACCCTTTCGGTCGTGGGCGATATTGCCTCTCAACAGATTATTTTTCTTTTATTATCCGTATATTGTCGTAATTTCTCGGGAACGATAGTAGACTGTTTACCCTTTGAATTTAAATTCAGACCTGGCCTTCTAGTCTGGCAGACAACGAAGTCTAGTTAAGCCACTCGACTCGGTTATTTAAGCAATAGCTGGGCCAAAAAAAGAGCTTAATACCCGAGGCTGGAATTTGAAATCGGTTTACCCACTTCCTTTTCCACACCAATAAACGTTTGGCTACCAGCACATCCACTGAGGAAAATAGTGTTTTATATTGAGCCTAAGTACTGTTGATACCCTCCTTTATTTTAGTTTTATCTGTTCACTGTATACCCGATCTAAAATCCATCTATATTACCTGTAGGTTTAATCTTGCGGAAACCGAAATACATATTAAGGGCGTGGCAACCTTCATTACTGTCAGTCTTTATAATGTTTCGCGCTAAATAAATCGAGTTTGTCCAGGTACTTTCAGAAAGGTATCACGGTAAGTGAATAATTTTATGCGAAACAGCAGGGAAAAGTCGCATTTTTCCTAGTCAATGTAATTGAATTTTGGGTTGATTGATGTTGCATATAACGGTGTTCGTTGTATGTTTCCGTCTTGCAAAAAAATATATATATATCTAGTTTTATCTCTGTCTTGTCATCTACCTGGATTTCTTACTTTCTTAGCTCCTCCATATCAAGTCTATGTATTTTCAATCACAATCTGAACGCTTGTCTGTCGCGTTTTTTTTCAAAAGATCTATTAATTTATTTTCTTATGAATCGAGTTATTTTCCCACGTTAATCTCTCTCTCTCTCTCTCTCTCTCATATATATATATATATATATATATATATATATATATATATATATATATATTAATTTCATGTTTCATTAAATAATATATACAAGTTTTGTCTATTTTAAGTAAGTTCCTTTCATATTGTCTGATAAGTTTAATAACATTTTCATTGAAAGACGAAAGGAAATCACCATATTGATACATGTTTAAATCCAATCTAAGCTTTCGGCTTACATAACCCATTATCAAAGATGGCAGTTACTTTTCCATATATCAACCAATACACGGACGAAACAATAATGATAGTCTGTTGTTGTTGCATGAAAATTTCAAAGCAACGACTAACTAGTGTATACGAGACGCGGAAGCGGAAATAGCGTCGCAGCTCGTGACGTCACACATGACCACGCATGAGTGAAAACGAGAAATATTAAGTATGGCAAGCCGTTGGTATTGACCAATGGCTTCTGTTATCAATTATAGGCTTTTAATGATATTTGTGGAGATTTCGTGCTTTGTTTTGTTCAGGTTAGCTTTCAACTATTTTATGTATATAGCTTCAAGAATTTTTAGTTTTTGTTTATTGTTTTCATTTTTAATTTAGTTTTGTTTTCAACTAGGATTTTCCGGAATTGTTTTCGCAGCCAGGCATGTTGTTTTAAATCCCTAAATATGTTAGAATTATTATTCAAATGTAGAGTCAAGCGTCGTGAAAGTGAGTTTGTGGTGTGACCAATATAAATATTACTTAATCCAGTAACATGTATCAGTATGGTGATTTCGTTTCGTCTTTCAATGATAATGTTATTACGCTTTTCAGACAATATGAAAGAAACTGACTTAAAATAAATAGACAAACTTGTCTATGTTATTTAATGAAACATGCATTTATGAATTTGCGTTTAGATAAACATTTATATTCTCTCGTATTACTTCGCAACACCATAGCACATAACTTCACTTTCATCAATGTCAGCTTTATGAAACATAAGAACATAACTCTTTGAAGAGAAAATATTTGGAAAATATATTTACAGCAACAGCACCAACTATTAACAAACGTTTAAAAATCTACATTACGTCATAATTTTTCTACAGATCACAATTTTTCTGCAGATCTATTATTATATGAGCTAACTTATCTCTTCAGAATGCATAAAATCAATATATATATATATATATATATATATATATATATATATATATATATAATAGTATTTTTGTTTAAAAATATGATTGCTTCGCTACATAAGAGTTCTCATGTTTCAAAAACGAGAGCCGAAACTATCCAAGTAATTATTAAAATTAAGTTGAATTAAGGTGTTTAGTCCCGTTTCATTTTCAAGCGAAATTTTAGGAATAAGCTATCTCTCGGTTTACGTGTATTTTTAGGCATGGTCCGTTACAACATTCGTTATTGTGGGAGTGGCTATACTATTTTTCTTCGTTAAGTGGTCAGAGAATTAATTCTTATCAATAGATTCATCATCTTCTGAGAGGTTTTGCTAAGGTTGGGTAGGGTATCTATTTCAAGGCTAATGTTTGCGGTCATCCTTTAGTTGGTTCCCAGTGAGGGATATTTTATGGCGCGCCTACAAGACGTTATGTGTCGAGGGGATTTTGTTTTATTATTGTCCATCTGATTATCTATTTATTTATTTGTTTATTCAAGTGGGTGTTTTATATACAAACCGTATTTTACTTAATTTCAATTTGTTTTTTTTTGTTTTTTGACGACTACAGAAAGTGTTTTTACTATTTAATAATTTGGCTAAGCTTTTAAGACTTTTATTAAGCTATGGGAATTTATTTTTTATTTTTTTTTTAAATGCTAATTATTTAATGCAAAAGTTTGTTGATGTCGGCAAAAAACCGTTAACTCCTGCCTATGGTTTAATAATTTTTCATTATTTAGAAATTTAATGATGTGTAGTTTTTCGTGTAGGCATAAAGGGTATCCCAGGTTTTACAAGTTCTTGTTTTATTTACTATTTTCCATTTTACTTTTGGTGTTTTATTCGTTTCTTTTAGATGACAGAAATATTGGGATAGATATGTCTGATTTCTATTTTGTTTTGAATATTGTTGAAGGAGCTCTTGTGTTGCCTCCATCCAATTTTAAAATTATTCTTCGTTGAGCCTATGTATATCCTATCAGTTTTAGGACTCTCAATGGATGAGATAGTGCATTGGTATACTACAGATTTTGTGAGGCATTTATTTTCCAACGGGCAGTTTTTAGGGTTTCTACAATCACATAATTTTTCGTTATTTTCATCTAATTTTAGTTTATGGGTTTTATTACTGTTTTGGTATGCGTGTTTTTCTAGGATTTTCTTATTATGTCATTTTATGATTCTTTCTAGATTTTCAGTGCAATTGTAACTCAATTTTAAGGTGTTTTTGTTAAAGATCTCGCTAAGTTTGCTTTTAGTGCTTTTCAATTAAAGCTAGGATCTTATGGCCTAGTTTGGTGCTGACCAGTTGGTTGTACGGAGAGGTATACCAGATGATCTTTCTTTTCCTGTTTTTCTTATTATTGGTACTATCGTTTCTATAGGTTATGTCAGCGTTTTTGTATCCGCTATTTTTCAGGGTTGTGTTATAAAAACTACTGTGTTGTCGGAATATTTCCTTATTTACTGAGTTCATACTTATTCTTTTCTCTATTGATGTGGTTATATGCTTAATTATAGATGGAGGGTGGTTTGACTTAGGGTGTACATACAGGGGATTAGTATTAGGGTTTCTGTAAGGTAGGTGAACGTTGTTCGTTAATTCTAGGGTTACGTCTAGGAAGTTTACTCTTTTTAATTTAGTGTTGACTATTGTTTTTAAATTCAGTTTTCCGAATTCTTTATAAATTATCCTTCTAATTTTCTCTGTTTTAAAATTTGTGGAGCTCCTCACTGCCATGAGCCCGTCATTTCTGTATAGCCCGATGTCCTCAATGTCTAGTTTACGGTGGGCGGTTAGATTGTACAGTATAAATAGATCTACAAGGTCCGAAGATTCTGCAGAGTCCAGAGATCCCATGGTAATGTCAAAGTTGGCATTGGTGTTTTTAATCCACTGGTCCCCATTATGGATGAGGACAATTTTTTTGTCGGTGCGAATTACGGCATGGTGGTTTTTTTCCACATAGACGACGCCCGACTGTCTCTAATATACAGTGCAGCCGACAAAATCCCAAACAAGGCGTATGCGTGAAATGAAATATATAAAACGGCGCCAATTTATTCATTGCACCCAGTCTGTGTGTTTGGTCAAGCCTTGGTTGTAAACCAGTCTACGAGATAACTCTGAAATCCCAACCGGTTGAACATAGAAGAGAGGGAGAGAAGATAATATATATATATATATATATATATATATATATATATATATATATATATATATATATATATATATATATATATTGAGAGAGAGAGAGAAGTCCAAACATAAAGGGACTATGTTATTTATAAAGAGATAAGAAAGACTAAAATAATTCACAGAAATAAAAAAAAACAAAAAAATCTAATAAATATTATAGGAATTGCTTAGAGACAGAATATTTAAAAAATCAAATAGTTATCGAATGGACAGACATCTTGCTTTTTGTGTACACACGGCTTCTTTGAAGAACTATCAGCTCCACCGGGGCAGAAAATTAGCGCCGAGTAACAAAGACCACCCTCTGCCTATTGGGAAGAATTAGTTCCGGTTTCATGAACTTCTAAAGGTAATGTTGTCTCTGTGAGTTCACGGTGGCTAAACCTCTGATTATGTGTTGCTCCCCAGACAAAATTCTTATTTTTTCTTAGTAGTGGATCTAAAACAAAAAGGACAAAACCAAGGTACAGAAATGTGAGCAGGTATATATATATATATATATATATATATATATATATATATATATATATATATATATATATATATATATATATAAAAGGCAGTAATATATGAGCAAGTATATATATATATATATATATATATATATATATAAAAAGGCATAGATGAATAAATCGATAGATGAATATTAACAAACTGATATATATATATATATATATATATATATATATATATATATATATATATATATATATATATAGATATATAGATACCTGTGTAAAGAATGAAAAATATATATATATATATATATATATATATATATATATATATGTATATGAAGAGATAGATATATATGAATAAACTGAAATCGATATAGATAAATATGTAATATGAAATATGTACGTATAAATGTATATATATATATATATATATATAATTATATATATATATATATATAACTAGATATATAATTTAATATATATATATATAAATGTATATATATATATATATATTGAATTTATATATATCTATATATCTTATATATATATATATATATATATATATATATAAATATATATATTAGATAGATAGATTGATAGATAGATAGTTAGATAGATAGATAGATAGATAGATAGATAGATAGATATATCGTCGATTGATAAGAACAGACCGAGATAGATAAATTTGCACAAACTGATATATATATATATATATATATATATATATATATATATATATATATATATATATATATATATGTGTGTGTGTGTGTGTGTGTGTGTGTGTGGAGGTTGAGAATAAAGACAGAGATAAAGAGATAGAGAGAGACAAAGAAAGAAAGAAAGAATGAATTTAAGAGAAAAGAATTAAATAAATCTTGTCGGAAAGCGAAAGAAAAGAGGTAAGTCATTAAAATCAAAATTCACTGAAGGTTATTTTTTAACAAACATCAAGAAGACAGCAGAATTCAATGGTCAAAACATTGTGATCATAGCAACAAAGATAAGAATAATAATAATAATAATAATAATAATAATTCTATTGTAAATAATATAAATATTCAACAACTCAACTTGTTCCCCATTGAGTTTACAAAAGATATTATAGGACAATTCGTGACAAATTCTGCCGACTCACCTATAACTTATCTTGTATTATGTCAACAGGAAAAATTAGCGTTGAATAATGTATCGCATTGGAGTTGCAATCTTGTAGCTTGAGGTTAATGATCGTGACTATCTTTCAGGCTGAGTCATGAATAATGCCTGTTTATCAACTTTATTCTTAAGAAAAGTTCTCATATTATGTTTTATTCAATTATATAGTCACCATTCTTTTTCAATGACTTTGTTGACATTTACTGGGCATCTCATGTTTATATTTTCACTATAATTCGGAAGAGTTTGATCTTAAAATATTTTTGGAGTCCTTTCTAATATGCCTTTCATTGGAAAATATTTTCGCATTAAAATGATTTTTTGTGAACGAAAAAAAATAATCGGTTAGTGCAAAGATAGTCGAAACATTCGACAGCTTGTTTAGGACAGACAAACCGAATTACATTTTTCTTTTCCTGTGTTATTTTTCCTGCATGCTGTTTTATGCTTCTACTTACGTAGAAGGAAAATTCTCCAGAGGGGAAAAAAAGTGTCCCTGCCGACACTTGTGTTTGAACATAGATCGCCAGTGAACAAACACAGGGAAACCCATAATTGAATTACGTAGACCAAATAGCCATAGAGGAAATGCATTTTTGTGAGAAGACACGTGACTTCTAATTGATCGCATTTCATGTCTATCCTCTATACTATACGGACCGGTATTTCTCTTCTATTCTCTATTACTATACGGATCGTTATTTCTACTCTATCTTCTATTACTATAAGGACCACTCTTCTCTATAGTATTTCTCTATTCAGATCACTAAACACGTTACTTGTCGAGTCAGAATTAACGAACAAGTACCATTAGTGCGAGTGATATTCGAAGGCGTCTGACATCAGCACTGTTCAACGGCGTACTATAGTTGTACCTGCCATTGCAAAATCTCTACTACCACGTGCATTACGAAAGTGGCAACGAGTATTCACTGGTATCACAAAAGAATCTTATAAAAATATAAAGCAGCGCCTTCGATTTTTTAAATTACTACAATCCTGGAGGCATTACTACTTTCCTAAGCCGACATACATGTATGTAAATGTTATAAAATTTCAAAAAAAATCATAACCTCATGTTATTTAAATTATATAACACATAAAGTGATCCCAAACTAAACTAATTAATCATCTACATAGTTTCGTTTATTAGGCATTGGATTGTGCATCTCCGCATCCTTCATAATATCCCTGACTTTTCGACTAACCTGATGAATATCTATGAGTGTTCTTAAATTTTTAAAAAATTAACAAAAAATAATTACTATTTTACTGTTGTAGAAAAATAAAGTGTTCCGATAACTTGGACTGATTTTAAATGTGAATTAAGTTTAAACGTCTTATGATATTTTTTCTTTTTCTTTCAGATTTGGCAGACATTTGGACGATATTATTTTTCACACATAATTTTTATGACTTAAATAAAATGATCCAATAGAGAAATAAAATATTTTTTCACTAATAAAACTGATTTCTTTACTGCTCACTTTGACCCATCTTAATGAAACACCCCTAAATAGAATGCGTCTTAATTAACCGCCATTATATATACATCTATGTTAATAAAACACGCCTTACTTGTTACAAAATAAATTCTTTACATTTGTCGTGATAAAGTCCATCAAAGAACGAAACGCGTCGATGAAAACAAGCTTTCACTTTCTCTTTATTCAGTGTTCTCTTATAGATAAATTCTATCTGATGTTTTCATTATATATATATATATATATATATATATATATATATATATATATATATATATATATTCATCTACAGACATACTATTTCGCTATATCACAAGTTTACAGCGTGACTAGACACGGGATCAAACCTCAGCCGATTTGTCATCAGTCAGAGATTCTTAACTAGGCTATCGGCTCACGTTACGGAGAATGGGAAATTTTAACTCAGTGTTTACATGATATACGCATTATGAGCTGCTACAGTTCTCTCTTCATTGCGAAGATCTTAGCAATATCGCATCAGCAACATTCAAATACTCTTTTTTCCAATGTGCTCAACCGACAAATGGGGCCGTATATAGCAATCCACAGACAGATGATTATATATATATATATATATATATATATATATATATATATATATATATATATATATATATATAGGTTGCATCAATTGGTGAACAGTGCTAATCAAAAAAGAACTGCTCCAACACCTTGCAGAGAAACGTCATGCCACTATAAACTGATTTGACTAAGTAACCACGTTCTTTTATAAGTCGCCTGTATATTGCTAAAAGCAACTGGGTTTGACTTCAGGTTTTTCTTCTCCTGTGTGGATTACCATTACTCATATACTCCATCTAACCATATCCATCCATCACACACACACACACACACACACACACACACACACACACACACACACACACATATATATATATATATATATATATGATTTGGGATCATATATAGATCGGAATTTAATATAATACGTTACAGAACAAGTAAGAAACGTTTGTCAATCTAACATGTTTTACTGTTATGAAAGCTTCATCTGAGATATTAAACAATATTATAGTTTGTTGCTTGAATGTTGATCTGGAAGCGTTTTTACATTTGTTTTGACGTGTGTTTATAATTTATAATATTGTTATAAATAGGCTCTCGACCTGTCTTCTTCAAAAAGAATTATGATTTTATTAAATTACTAGCAGCATGACCCGGCGTTGCCCGTGCTTGATTCAAAATCGTACGACTCATACGGGAATCGCTATCACTTGACTTAAAATATTTCTGCCCTTCCTTGCCTTTAAAGGAGTGCCCTTTGCCATGATGATGTTGCTACATGCCTTACTTCTTGGCTATCTCACACTGCGAATTTTTTCTAAGCTCTATACTAAACATTAAATCTGTTACGAAAAAAGAACTAAACAAAATGAACACAAAACGATCAGCTTTAAAAAAGCACTCGTAACTGGAAAAACCGAATGAAAAATAGAATGTTAACAACAAATACTTTTTCACACCCAACCCAGTTCTGCGGATTCAGAATCAAAGTTGAGTTTAAGCAATCAAATGAGCCAATTGGAATAAAGTCCCATGCAGATTAAATTTTTCCCACTTGTGACGAATGCAGCTATCAATTTTTTTGCATGCTAGCATGCTAGTTAACATTCGTGTCAGTCAGCTGTTGGATCTCACGCTGGCCAATATAATCTTCCTGCCTATTCGTGGCTGCCAGCTAGTAGGAAATGACCGCAGACTATATGAAAACTGCCGTAGAAGCATGAAAAAAATCGATTATTTTTACTATCGATGGGAGTTGGAAAATGCAAAGTCGGTCTTGGCCTTCCCGCTATCTTGGAGCATGTGCATGTAAATTTTGGTGCAAATCCGTCGAAAATTGCGACCGTGCATTCGTTACACACACACACCGACACACACACACATCCTGCCTTTTATAGATAGAGATAGCGGGGCTAATAAAATCAAAGTAATAGCCAGATTTATCCCTGCGTCTGACGGAATGTTTCAATGTATAAACGCAATTTTTTTTATGTTCGTCGATAAGGGCTTTTAGATCTCATGTGTGAATTTGATGTTAGATTCAACCTTATTATTTCTTTATAATATCTAAGGAATTTATATTATGAGGGCATAATAAAAATGTAATCTGTGTATCTTAGGCTAATAGAGATTTAATAATAATGTCTTTAAATGTACCGGACTCCATATTTCGTTCTCTGATGGAGTTTCAATAAAAGTGAAACATGTTAATTTGATAAGCGCTTCCTATTTGTCTTTAAAATTATCATATATATATATATATATATATATATATATATATATATATATATATATATACTCTTTAGGTGTGCTATATTTATGGGATAAAGTGCTCAATATCAGAGATAGAGCGTGTGTAAATATAAAAGTAAGCATTGATGTCAAGACTTAGAGGCGGCAGACTGTTTCATGCGAGACGCAATCGCAAAGCACTGACGATTGCGTATAGCATAAAACAACCTGTGTTGACTTCAATGTTCATATATATATATATATATATATGAAATAGGGATTACTTCGATAGAATCATGAAATAAAGAACAGAGAGAGAAAATATTTCGCTTTTATTTAGGCTTCCTCAGAATGATCGAGGGAAGGGAGTTATGAAAGCTTTTTTTTCCCTGGTACTTTGAATATTGCGTTGTTTTTTCACTGATCAATTTGACGTCACGTGTTTTGCCATCGATGTGTTACACGTTATTGTGTGTCCGAATCCATCAGAATTCTAATGGCTATTTTTTATTTGGCTGGTTGTTTGGTTTGCTTCATTCGTTTTCTACGGTTTATCAACAGTTTGTAAGTTACTTAAGACCAGAAAGTATTACTTCGATTGTCAGAATTTTATGTTTACTAATTAACATATATCTGTGAGAGTACGTGTGGATTCATGCCTTTCCCAAGTTTATTAGTGCTTAAGTCAAACATAACGAACCTAATAACTGCACTGTCCGAACAATAACGGACCTAATATCTCCACTGTTGAAAAACTTTCATATTTGTCGAAAACTTTCATATTTTCGCGTAAATTACTTTCAAGAAATAAGACACTCTCAAGTAAATGACAGGGATGAAATTTCACACACACACGCACACACATACACAGACGCATATATATATATATATATATATATATATATATATATATATATATATATATATATATAAAGAGAGATATTAGATAGATAGATAGATAGATAGATAGATAGATAGATAGATATAAAGCAACTGACAGTTAAATAGAAAGATAGATATAAACCGACAGATAGGTAAATACAAAGATAGATAATTATAAACCATCAGATAGATAAATAGAATGATAGCTTTATATAAAACGACAGATATATATATATATATATATATATATATATATATATATATATATATATATATAGAGAGAGAGAGAGAGAGATAGATAGATAGATAGATAGATAGATAGATAGATAGCAATTTAGCTATTATTCAAATGAAGTATATCTAGACTCCTGTTAATACTGACAGTTTCAAATATTTATTTCTGTACGTTTCCCACATTTATAGCCTATTAAGTAAAAGCATAAAATATTTGAGCTTTGCACAATGGATAATAAATATACCTTTAAATAATGGTAGAAGAAATGTAATTTCGGATAAATTTTCACTTGTAATTAAAATCAAATTATTTTGCATTTTCCTTCTGTTTTGTTGTTTGCAACCGTCCGCCCAGGAGTCGTCCGAATATTTTCATTTCCTACAAGTTTATTATCAATGGCCATTGCAATAAAACGAATGCACTGAAGGCAAAAATAGAGAAACGTGTATTAAAAAGAAAAAAGAGCGAAAAGATTGCAATAAAAGACTTTGTTCTTTATATTTCATTATATTTTAACAGTATGATTTTTTCTGTCGATATATTTGTTTTTTACGTTTTACATATTTTTTTAATGTGCTCAGATATTTTCACTGCCATTATCTCCGGTCATAAAACCAATCAGAATGATTACAGACATTAAAATCATCAGATAACGAATGAATAATGAAATTAGAAAAGATAGAGAAGAATTGTTTTAATAACAACGTTTAATACAATCAGACGCAGATTGAAAAGAAGTAGGTAATGAAGATGCATTATTAGATCTGTGTAAGCTTATGCTTTTATTATCTATAGAATGCGTAACAGTTTAACAAGAATACCATTTGTTTACCAATATTTACGTACCCAACTGGGTAGAACGAATAAAGCAGTTGAACAAAAGATTATGGAAGTGAATAAAACGATTGTATTATCAATGAGGCTCTTAGCCTTGAACTATTAAACTGACAATCCTGTTAACCCAACACTTGTATACGTAGATAATATCCATCGTTAAATATATTAAGAAAATATCCCTTTATTTTTGTAACGTTCCTGTGGAGAGGGTTGGGCTTCGCCTGGTTAAAACATCCAAGACACACCACACGATGAGCATCGCAAGAAAAATATTGGCGGACACCCAGAATCTGGTAGACCGTGACAGATAGAGTAAGAATGGCAGGTAGTTAAGCACGTCGGCGCCACAAAGACTCCTTTTGTGGTTGGGGTCGAAAAGAGAAGAACCGAAACTACCTGACTCCATTTGACAAATTTTGATCTTTACAAAAGTCACAGTTTCCAGGTTTGACGCGACCTTGTGGGTGATTAATTCTTTTCCACCGAACAACCACTTTAACACACACGAAAAACTGCTAGCCTCTCGCTAGTCTCTTGCCATTTCCTTGCTAAATTCAGACCTTCGCAGCTGGGACCCTTCATACCACGTATAAGTAATCGAAACATCCTCCTTCCCTTCGTAGTCCATGGTTTAGGAGAACGTTTTGCTCACATATCTTCTTCTCCGGAATTGTTACTTTGTGAAACCAACTCCCGAGATGATGCTTCCCTTACCACTTACATCTATTGATGTCTAGGATCAAATGTTATATATCCTATATCTCTGCGTATTACGAATGTATTACTTCAACCCTCATACAGCACCTGCATAGAGCAATCCTCTACATTGAGCGGTTCTTGTGTCTTCTAATTGTTAAACAATAGATTAAAAAATGAAAATTGGACCCTTTATTTCGTCTATCCGTAATAAGTCACGGTACGTGGGATTTAAACGATCTACCCTCGGTGGACGAAATAAAGAGTTTGATTGGAAATTCCAATCACCTGAAGAAATTCGGAGCATACAACGACCGAAACGTTGTGAATATGCCAATGAAGATGAGGATAACAGTCACTGTTGAATTGAGAAAAAAAATCTATTGTTTATCATTTTATTATATAAATGTTCTGTTGATTTTTGTTTTGGGGTTAACTATTTTCTCAAAGCTGGGACCCTATCACATGCTACCATAACCGGGCAGTGTGGACCTGGGAACAACAGCAGTTAAGACGTGATTCTACGCTCCTCAAATCTCTCAATTTCCAGAACTTGTTGCCGGATGTAGTTTATCATCATACCCAGGACGAGATGAGTGTAGGGATATATATACAGATATATATGCATACCTTGAAATAGGACGCAATAATTATTCGTAAATATAAAACCCTTTAGAACAAAATGTTGATACGATGATATATTTTCAAAGTTTACATTTATCTAGTAGAAGGCCATATTAACAGTAAACCCAATGAGGATTGAATTCACTACAACAGCGAAAGTAATAACTCAGTTATAGACTCAGAAATCGAAGAAACAAGTTCTACCTGTAAATAAAACTTTATGTTTAAAATTTTCTCAAATTAAACAATCGGATTACAAAACTTTAGTGTGGAAGATTGATTGATAGAAGAAAATTGTAAATATGAATAAAACGTTTTGATCCAATGTTAGACAGATTAAGAGTAATGCACGACTAAGATGTGTAAAACTGATTGAGAGAAAATAAAACAATATAAATCTTAGAGTGCTTGATCAGATGTTTCACGGATTAGGCACAGGTCGGATTACAAGATTCGTATAAGTAATATTAAAAGGAATATTAGTCAATACCAAATGTCTATAATGATCTGAACAAGAGATGGTCAGATTCAAAATACATCGAACGACATAGGTAGGTCGACAGAAATATTCATTTAAGCATATCAAATCCAAATCCAAAGCCTATTTAGTCTTGATGGAGGAACCCTTTCCTGATTGACCATGTTTTCAGGGGTGTTACTTATAACTTACGAGGCTTGGTCAATTGCTGGTTCATGTGGGTATTTAACCCATAGTTGGGGGTGGATGGGCGATTACTCTGAGGAGTCCATCCACCCTTTAACGGCTCTTGTTTTTCTTTATTTTGCAGGGGTTCTACTTAACCTCCTCACCAACCCAAGGCCTGGTTTAGTCGCTGAGCGATCGACTGCTCAAAGTTTGATTTCACATAAAACTAGACCGATACCCAATCAAGGCTAAGGAATTAATCAGCCCTGCTATTTACCTATAGCTGGGTGGAGAAGAAATAGACTGATATTCATCCCAATGTTATTTGCATGTAAGTGAGTGTAACTAGAGTGGAAATCGAACTTGGTTCTCTGATTCTTCAATCGAACCACTGTGACGTCCCCCGGTGTCGTTGCGCCAATTGTGACGTCTGCCTGGCCGCGCCCGTCGTGCTGTCCTGGTCGCGCCCGTCAATTGTGACGTCACCCCGTCTGTCTCCGCGCGGTCGTCGTCCAATCCTGTCTTGTGACGACCAATGTGACTTGGTATTGGTCGTGGCACCAAAAGTGACGTTTTAACCTTTTGCTGATTCGGATGGGAATCTGGTTAGATTCGGTATCAGCCTTGTCGTTTCCAGCTCGCCTCCAACGTCTGGTTACCGAAGTAACTGCTTTGATTTCTAGTCTAACCTAGCCACGTTGTGATTTGATCTTAGGTAGACGAAATCAATCAGTCGCCGGGCCGTAATGCAAGCTGAGTCCGGGCAAGGGTAATATCGCACAAGTATATGTAAAAGAAAATAAAATAATAACACGAAAAGTTCAAATATGTTAAAAAAAGGATAATATTTTATATCTGGTTGCTGAATACAGGATTGCATCTTCTTCCCAACCCGCTATATGGATCGTGACACTTTGTGTTTGTTAGGTGAGTTTTAACATCTTAAGTTGTTTGTTCTTTAAGAAACTGGTTTTGGTGTATCTTCAGGTGATATTCGTAAAACTTGTGTTGGTGGTGTGAGTCTAAGTCGTTCTTGAAAAATAAATTGTTCTTGATTAGAAGTTGAGGTCGATAATGCGCGAATCTTAGTCAGCTTCTGCGAGGCGGGTCCTCAGAGATCTCAGCTCACTGCAACTGCTTGCCTGTCTGTCTCCAACCCCAACTGGAACTCTGCTTATATGGACGCCGACCAAAACCGGGGTGGGCTTCTCGGGGGTTGAGGTTCCTTGATAATTCTAAACCCACAATCCACTTCTTTGTTTTCGGTCAGGAAAATTTATTATTTCCCATTTTTGGAAGTCTTTCGTCTTCCCACCTTCTTCTGTTCTCATATTGGTATCTCACCATACCCTTAGAGGGTGTCAACGGGTTTCCCCTCTCTCTCACAGTGGCATCTCATACCGATCACTTCAATGGGTGCCAACAGGCCTCCCCTCCTACTTCACATGATTACTTTCGCCTAACGCTCACGCCAGCATTCAGTCAATGGGCGCCCAGCAGTGTGGGTGTGGCTAGACTAGCCTCGGTTTAAAAAATCTTGCTTAAAGAAAACAAAAATTATCTCCTTTTTTTTTCTTTTTTTTTTCTTTCTTTTCTTTCGTAGTGTGGTCCCTTAATCGCAATTCTTATCCTAAATGTCACCCGAGACCTGCGGCAAACAAGTGGGTGGTCATCAGATGAGATCGCATTCTGGCGTTAATTATTCCTGATAAAATAATTTTCTTATCATAGCCAGCTCCTGGCACAAAACAGATGTCTTTCCCAAATGACATGGAGGTGGTCCCACGGACATTTTGGTTTCGGTCAAGCTTGACCTAATTAATTTTTATCTTTTTAGAATTCTGCGGGAGGTCGCTTGTCCAACTTGAAATTTTTACCATTGCCATTGGCAGATTGGATATATCTTACTCGCCGCCCCGTAACATAAATCAGATTAAATCCGAAACATCCGCGACCTTACTTTCCTCGCTAATGAGAATAAAACCTTTAGCATTTTTCTTTGTTAAAAAGAATAACATCGCTTAGTGTCGTTTTCGTGATGGCTTCTTATCACCTAAATTTAATTCTCGTCTTTCTTTTTTCTTCTTTCTTTCTAGCGACCACTCTTCCTTACCCTACCGTGTCTTAAAACTATATATTAGGCAAATGAAAGCCGAAGTGGAAAAAAAAATTCCGTAATGCGTTCCGGCTTCTAACACAGTAGTTCTCAACCTTTTTAAAGCTCAGGGCCCACTTGAACCCAGAATTTTTCTGTAGCCCATGAAATTATTATATTGTAAAAAAAAACTTCCATTCTGTAACCCAGGAAGTGTGGCCCATAAATTAGCCTGGTGTCCAAGCAGAAATTATAAAATTTCTGTAGCTCACCTCAAATTTTACATAGACCATTTTGCCCGTTCAAACTGAGCTGTTGCGTGACATCATTCCTTCTTTACGGCAGCGAGTGTTGGACGACTTCAGAACAGATGAAAAAGAGACTCGAGGAGACGGAGATGTGGTTCTGCAGAAGGATGCTAAGGATTTCATGGTGATGAGGTCTTAGAAAGGTTGCAAACAAGGTGGAGGCATACACGTTGTATCAGGGAGACGCAGCAGAAATTTCTGGGGCATATAACGAGGAAGGAGAATCTGATAAACACGGGTCGAATAGAG
This sequence comes from Acanthosepion pharaonis, assembly GCA_903632075.3. Lineage (NCBI taxonomy): Eukaryota > Metazoa > Mollusca > Cephalopoda > Sepiida > Sepiidae > Acanthosepion > Acanthosepion pharaonis. Next base: position 1,892,347 of record CAHIKZ030000391.1, read on the forward strand.
GGAAAGAGAGACAAAGAAAAAAAAACGCATGACATACCTAGCGGGCTTAAGCAACTGGTTGATAGAACATAGTCAGGAGTAGGTAGCAGAGAAAAGGAACTTTTTGAGAGCTGCAAGGGATAAAGGGAAGAGGAGAGCCATGATCGGTTAGGTCATGAAAGGACATGGCAACATAAAAATAAAGAAAAGACCATACATTGGTAAACACTGCAGATCTTCGGCGGACGAAAGTAATTTGTTGGAATTAATATATGTGATTATCAATGGTCATTGCAATAAAACGAATGCACTGAAGGTAAAAATAGAGAGACGTGTCTTAAAAAAAAAATAGTGAAAAAGATTTCAATAAAAGACTTCATTATATTTTAACAGTATTTTTTCTGTCATTATATTTGGTTTTTACGTTTTACATATATTTAAAGGTGGCCAGATATTTTCACTGCCATTATCTCCGGTCTTAAAACCAATCAGAATAATTACAGACATTAAAATCATTAGATAAAGAATGAATAATGAAATTAGAAAAGATGGAGAAGAATTGTTTTAATAACAACATAATTAGAGATTGACATATAAAAACGCAGGCGTCGGTTTTAATGACGCACCGACAGGAAACGCTATGGATGTTGGAACGCATAAATTTTACATTTTATAAACAAACACATGAGGAAACTAACGGGAATACGCAAGGCTACATGACTAAATGCATCTGAGAAAAAAATAGATTTAAAAAATTTAAATTCCAGCGTTCCAATTTCAATTTAAAAAAAAAATATTCCCGCGTTTCCTGTCGGTACATGATTATAACCAACACTTGAGTTTTTATATGTAAACCTCAACCTCCTGCACATATATAATTCCATCAGGAAAATCATTATTTTAGTCCGATTAAATCCTTTTCGAGGTCCAAACGCGTTCCAGAGATTTTTCCACGTTGTTAGTAGTTTGCCTAAATTGGTTCTGATATATAAAATTTTATATGCCATTTTTTCCAATCTTTGAATAAGGTGTTGCGTATTGTGATATAACTTGTGGAAAAATGACAGTTCGTATGCTGTTTTGCTCAAGTACCTTCGAACCTCTCAATCATTTAAAAAAAAAACACTCTAGTGACTCGTAGAAAAGATTCCGTTGGCTATACCCTGGTATTCTTTAGAAAGCTGAAAGTTAAAAAAAAAAAAGTTCAGTGTTATGTTATATGAACAAAGCACCATAACAAAAAAAACAATCTACTCTCTCTCTCTCTCTATATATATATATATATATATATATATATATATATATATGTGTGTGTGTGTGTATGTACACACACAACATATATATATATATATATATATATATATATATATATATATATATATATATATATATATATATACACACATACATACATATTCAGGGATATATAAAGAGACAGATAAAGAGACCCAAATCTGAGTTTTAGGAAGCCTGAAATCACTATATAAAACAGACTGAGATAGATAGATAGATAGATAGATAGATAGATAGATAGATAGATATTGCACGCGTTCCCAGAAACTTTAAGTAATGTCTGCTAGTTGCAGAATAAACCACAGGTGTGTTCTCTCTCTCTCTCTCTCTCTCTCTCTCTCTCTTTCTCTATCTGTGTGTGTGTGTGTGTGTGTCACACAAACACAAATGTGCCAGAGTAGGAGCTTGCAAAAGGGATTGCATAACTGACATAGTAAACATGATTACTGGTGATGAGTGGCCAGCCACCGACAATATCTATCTCTATCTGTCTGTCTATCTATCTATCTATATATCTATCCATCTATCTCTCTCTATATATAGATCGATAGATAGATACTGAGATTCGCATTGTTATTAATTTAAACACCTTTTGACCTGGCATATTTTAGACCACTCACAATATTTAAAATAAGAATGGGTTGTCTATTTCAAACACACACACACACACACACACACACACACACATGGCGTTAAATGTTTGCTAAATGCATCACAGCACGTTGCTGCTATTACTTGCTAGGATGCATAGTATGTCTGTATAATTCAATGAAACATGTTTGCATGAGGATATGCTACTGAAATATACACGCACACGCCCGCACGCACGCCCGCACGCACGCCCGCACGCGCGCCCGCACACACACACATATATATATCAATATAAATATAAATTTTTTCACTTAGCTGATTAATGTTACCTTCAAACCTTCCGACTTTAGAGTTTCGTAGACCAACCCACAAGCAATCACTCCGTCCACTCGTCAGGGCATATCAGCAGTTGACTGTTTATTTTCTCTTTTTTCTCTTGATTTAAAAAAAAATTTCGCTTTTATATACATATTTAGATATATTGCTATATAGATTATAAGACTTGCTTAAGATTACAAAAGCCTTGGCTATATATACTGAAAGTATATATTGCTAAGAAAACAGATAATTAAGAAAATAGATAGTGATCTGAAAGCAAAAATTACCTTGTGATATCGGCATATATCAGATTGACAAGAACAATACTAACATTAACTGGCAAATGGGGTCAGTAAAGTCGCCCTTCATAAGGGCCGAACATTACTTTTCATGAATAACTATCGTCATTCTATGACAGGCGATGTTAATCTGACTTTTTACGACAACAATTACGTTCACGTTCCAATTTTCTTGACTTGATTCTAGCAGAAAGCCCCCCAGAGTGTGATACACTCGATCGAATTCAGAAGTATCAACTAATGACACTTTTGATATCTACGAACCTGTGCCACTCAACCTTTCGAGGTTAACTTCAGTCTGGCATAGGTCCACACCAACTGAGTGGGAAAAGGCATCAAATACGGCTGACAATATTTTAGAAGTATACATAGCTGGATATTGTTCGGTAGAAGACGTCCATCGTCAGAGTGTCAAAAAGAAAACAGAAACTCTAAAATTAGAATATAATAGAATTACTTGAATGGAATCTTATTTATCGAGTCATGTCCCTTCAGGAGTAGATGATCATGTCTCTACACAATTTAATATCCGTCCTGGGTATGACGATAAACTACTTCCAGCAGCAAGGGCTCTGATCAGGAGATTTTGAAGAGCGTTGAACTAACTCTTAATTGGCACATCTTGAGCCAAGTTTGTAGCACTTGTTATGTCTCAGCTATGAGTAACTAGTTAACCCTCAAAATGGGGTCAAGCCTCTATGAAAGTATAAACATTTTTATAGTAAAATATCAGCAATACATTTTTTTTCGTCAAAGAAGTTGCTAATGCTCACAAGAAAATTAAATTTCGGTATTAAGTAACCCCTAGGGAGTTGATATACCTCTAAAAAAATACCTGGACTTTGTAATTTTTTGTTATCTCTCGCAAAATCTGTTCTGCCTTCGCTTAACTCTAGCAAGCTATGTAGGTTATGCGTTGCTTTTCTCTCTCCCATCTGACTTCTATCTTTTTTGTCATTATCATGCGCTTTATGAATATCAAACGTCCTTTCCTGATATCTCTATCTATAAAACGCCGGATGTGTGTATGTCTGTGTGTGCGTAACGAATGCAGAGCCGCTATTTTCGATGGATTTTCACCAAAATTTACATGCTCATGCTCGAAGCTAGCGGGAAGACCAAGATTGACTTTGCATTTCCAAACTCCCATCGATAGTTTAAATACTCGATTTTTTCATGCTTCTACGGCAGTTTTCATGTAGTTTGCTGCCATTTTCTACTGACCAGAGTGAGAGCCTATAGCTGGCTGCCACGAATAGGCAGGAAGATTAAATTGGCCAGCGTGAGAGCCAACAGCTGACTGATACGAATGTTAACTAGCATGCTAGCATGAAAAAAAAATTGATAGCTGCATTCGTCACAAGTGTGAAAAATTTAAATTTCTATGGCACTTTACTCCAATTGGCTCATTCGCTTGCTTAAACTCAACGTTGATTCTGATTTTCGCAGAACTGGGTTGGGTGTGAAAAAGTATTTGTTGTTAACATTCTTTTTTCATTCGGGTTTTCCAGTTCCGAGTCCATTTTTAACGCTGATCGTTTTGTGTTCATTTTGTTTATTTCTTTTTTTGTAACAGATTTAATGTTTAGTAAAGAGCTTAGAAAAAATTCGCAGTGTGAGATAGGCAAGAAGTAAGGCATGTAGCAACATCAGCACGGCAAGAGCATTCCTTTAAAGGCAAGGAAGGGCAAAAACATTTTAAGTCAAGTGATAGCGATTGCTGTATGAGTCGTACGATTTTTGAATCAAGCACGGGCAACGCCGGGCCCTGCTGCTAGTTAAATATAAGTGTCCATTTTGTTCCATTTTCACTAAAAATCCGTAGTAGCTTACGACCCCTGCGGTCCACGTATGATCACCGATTTTAAGCAACGTTGAGTCTGGTCGACTTCTAGATGGGTGACAGGATGTGAATACTATGTGCTGTAAGCTGGGATGCGCAGGTGGTGCAATGGATTATAGCACGAGATTGTTAAACGGAGAACCTAGTTCCAGTTTTTAGTGGTTTAGTTATATTCATTTAAACGCAAAAATATTTGGCAAACGTATGAATCTACCTCTTCTCACACAGCTATGGTCAATTAGTAAGACTTGTATTACTAAAATTATGAATATCTTAAAATAAATAAATAAATTTATGAAGTTTCGTCCGAAATAATTGGATTTCAGCATTAAATAGCCTATAGAAGTTGATGTCACTAACTAAAAAAAACCCAACAGGCAACTAAAATTTCGTCGTTGCTCACATGTTCGGTCTATGGTATTCTCAGCATCCTTCTATAGAACCATATTTCTCTTGTTTTAAGTCAATTCATCATCTGTGAGGAGTTTGTCCAGCATTCACCTCCATATAAATGGAATAGAATACGTAAATGCAAAGAGGATGGAAGCATGTAAGTTAGAATGCAACGATAAAAACAAAATGGGGAAAATAAAATATAAAAAATGAGGATTATAAAGCAAAAACTATAAGAAGGATACAAGACGGAATCTAATGGAAAACAAAGAAGTAAAAGTGGATAAAGGTAGATGAATAAATGAACGACTAAAATAAAGACACTGAGGGGGAGGACGACGATTCTAGAAAATGAGTGAAAAGACTGAAAACAAAAATAATGCGGAAAGAAATTTAAAAGACTAAACTATGAAGAAAGGAAAGGTGGAAAGAAAATAAATGAAAGTAATCCAAGAAGCAATAAGAAGAAAAGACGATGAAGAAAAAAGTAATGCAAAGAAGGGGCGGCTAGGAAGATAAAAAAAAGACGTCACAATGAAGAGAAGGGGGGGGCTAAAAGTGGGGAAAGAGGAAGAATTGAAGGAATGAGATAAGAATGAAGAAAGTGAAGGATAGAAAGAGTATTGAAGACAAGAGGGAAGAATAAAAAGGAAGTTTGGAGAAAAAGAAAAAAAACAATTAACGGGAAAACAGCACGAATAAAAAAAAACATATTATGAGGAAAGAAATGAAAAAATGAAGAAAGACGTGAGCAGAAAGAGAAGAAGAAATGAAAAATAAAGACGAAAAATAAAAAATGAAGACAAATAGAATGCAGCATGGGGAATAGAATGTAAGAAAATTGAAGAGGAGGATGAGAAGTAAATAAAAGAAGAAAAGGAACAAAGAGCAAGAGAGGAAAAAACGTCGAGGAGGATGAAAAGACGGAAGCATGGAAGAAGTAAGAGAAAAAGTTTAAGGAGGAGGAGGTGGACCAGAAGAAAAAGAAAGAGGAAGATGGGGAGAAAAAAGGCGAAGAATGATGTGGAGAAGAAGAAGAAGAAGAAGAAGGAGGATGAGAAGGAGGAGAAGAAGGAGGAGGACAAGAAATAGAAGAATAAAAAGAAGAGGAAGAAGAAGCAGAACAATCATGAGAAGGAAGAGGATGAGAAGAAGAAGAAAACAGGAAGAAAGATGACGAAAGAGCAAAAGAAGTAAGTGAAAAAGAAAAAAAATGAAAAAGAAGAAGCAGAAGAAGAATAGGTGAAGAAGAAGGAGGAGATAGTGCCCAAGAAAAAGGAGAAGAAGAAAGGTGAGGAAGAGGGAAAGAAAGAAAGAAAGAAAAAAGAAAAGGTACATGAAAGATATACATTAAAATGATTTGCTGAAGAGAAGGAAAGAGAAAAAGAAGAAATGTAATTTGTTTAATAGAAGAAGAAGACGAAGATGAAGAAGAAAAAGAAAAAAAAGAAAAAGAAGAAGAAGAAGAATAAGAAGAACATTGTAAAGCAGGAGTTGGAGAAGGAAGAGAGGCAGAAGGAGTAAGGAAAGAAAAGGGGAAGAATGATGAGGATAACGAAGAAGAAGAATAAAGATGATGATAAGGAAGAGGAGCATGACAGAAAGAAGAAGACCGTAATTTAAGGAGTCAAATGTAAGATATATATATATATATATATATATATATATATATATATATATATATATATATATAAAGAGAGCGAAAGAGTAACCGAGAAGGAAAGTAAGAAAGACGATAAGGTTGAAAAGGAAAGAAAATGCAATAAATAAGAAAATGGAAGAAGAAAGAAGAAGAAAGAAAATGAACGATATTCATCAAGAATAAAATGAAAATGATTTGATGAAAAGAAGGAACGAGAAAAAGAACAAATGAAGTTCGTTTAATTAGCAACGAAGAGGACAGGTTTTTTTTTTCATCATCATCATCATAAGAACAGACGGAAAAACACTCTTCACATTGCCAAGAAGAAGGACCAATTAAAATTCTGTTTTGCCCAGACAATTTATCGACTCGCCAACCAACATGTTCACCCGATCTGACAAAATGACGAAGTAAACATTCTACATCACCCGCTTCTGCATTACTAAAAGGACGATGGAATGAATCGATAATCTAAACATTTATATCACAAAGGTTAACAGATCAAGAACGCCAACGAGATGCAGTTTTCCACTCGATATTTGCTAATCTAAATTTCTATAATAACTGCCATAAAATGAGAATACCTATTATCAAAATGAGTGGATCTATTGTTTTTTTCTTCGGTGAACAATCTTTTCAAGAAATAACTTGATTTAAGAACAGCCTTTGTTTAATAAAGTTCTAAGATTAAAAGTTCTAAGACTATTTTCTTGAATTTAAAAAAAAAAAATAATATTAGTTAGAGATTGGAAGAGCAAGCGAGGTACCAGGCGAGAATGGGTTGCAAAAGAAAACAACAAACAAACAAAAAAAAACAAAAAACGAAGCCTCATATAAACATGAGATGACACAATCTGACAGTACACTCGAATCTATGCCTCAAAGTCAAATGCATTTGCAAGTGAGTTATTTTGCAAACTAAAAGCAGGATGGATCTTTTTTCAGAAACATTATAATGGAATTTGCAGCTCCCTTCGACAAAAACAAAAAACAAAAACAAAAACAGAAAATTAAATCATTTATTATACAACTTAAAACTATCAACCTGAGCATGAAAAAAACAAAAAAAAAAACAACCAAAAAAAAAAAAACAAAAAAAAAAACAATGTGGCTGGAAAGACCCATGTTCCAGAGAACTAATATTATTTACGAATTCACATGTCACTCAAGAAAGTGTTCCTGATCAAAACAGTTCATAAATTATCATCTCCGATATACTACAACATGCCTAACAAGAAGACTTATATTACATCTCTCTGATCATAGCTCAATTAGGTCCCATTTAAATAAACACAGAAAAATATATAAGCCTACTAAAACTGCACTTGCATCATGTGCAATAAAACACAAAATAATGGAAACAATATCAATAAGAAAAGAAAAAGCCAACACTCAATAACATCAACTATTTACACGGTATCAAAACTGATCGTGTTTGGAAAATAAAACATCAAATAATCCATACATTGAGTTAAAAGTAAAGATAAAATCTTCCATGATAATGGCTAAAACTAGAAGCGAAATCGTTCAGATATACAAGACATTCGGATATTTCCTCCATATTTTATGTCTAGAAAAGAAGTAAATTATAAATGCATAGGGAAAATTGAATAACAAAAATCATACTCGATGTAGCTTCTCCTTCTTTTTTAATGAAACTTCTATAAAAGAGGAATTGCTGCACAAATACACAATTAAAAGCTCTTCACTATGAAATGTGCACACTGGTAGACGGTAATGTTTATATCTCGCATATAATGCATTAAAAATTCCTTTTCTCCGTGTGCGCTGAAGGACTAAGTGATACAGCGAAACAGTCTGTCTGTTAATGACTCTCTCTCTCTGTTTCTCTCTTTATATATATATATATATATATATATATATATATATATATATATATATATATATAGCTATCTTCCCCATGAATATGGAATCGGCTATTGCTCAACATTTAGTTGAGAATATAGCTTTGTGCCAAGTTGTATAAAAAGAGTGGTTTAGAATTATTCATACAGCCGATTCCAATAATCATTTGAAGATTTTGGAATCGGTCTGTATAGGATTTAGAAAACCTTCTCTCTGCCGGCAGAAAGAATTTATAAGGTCTCTGAATCTGTTGGGGGATATTTTATTTTAACTGTCCCTCGCTATTTATTTACACGATCACTTCCCTCGTTACAAGTATATATACTTGTTCGTTATTTTAGTGTGTTTCCCCCTCTTTTTTGCTCTTCAATATCGCTATTATTCATTTCGCTAATCCAACGATTGTCTCCTGATGAGATGTTGGCTGAAAGGGCCCTGGAGACTTTTAATATTAAAATCAATGGTTTCCTAGTTTTTAAAACTATATATATATATATATATATATATATATATATATTTCGCGGCCTGACAATTGCGTCTAGCATGAAAAGAGCCTGTCGCCTCTGAGTGTTGACATCAATGTTCACTTTTTATATATATATATATATATATATATATATATATATATATATATATATATATATATATATATGATAAGCAAATATAAATGGATATAAATCCGACAGAATGAAGAAAATATCTGGAAAAACAAAACAAAAATCCTTAAAATGCGATTATGTTGTTTTAAATATGAATGAAATGTCGACGTCTGATGTTTCGGTTTAATAACCTTCTTCAGGACAATATTCATTAAAATACAATTAACATAATCAGTATAACACGACGAAAACGATGGACATAAAAACTGTTTTGGATAAGACTTGTTTTTATGTCCATCGTTTTCGTCGTGTTTTCTAACAGTCGGTGCCCAACTGACCCTACTATACTCTGCAGTAGATAAAACAAAAATCAAACAACGTGCATTTGCGAAATAAGAAATATGAAAGGGCGATAATTTACACACCGCACGCTGTATACATATTAGTAAGGATCAAATACAGATCAAATATGGATCGGAATCCAACAGAATGATAGGATGAATATCAAATAATAAAAACGTTTATCAATCTCACATATTTTATTTTTGGTGTAGCATACATACAGACGATAATAATGACGTCCCAGTTCACATAAATACAGTAGTATATCCTCTATGTTGGTCTGCAGTTGGAGATTCGTCTCCACCTGTCCTAGTCAAACTCTGTCTCCGGACAGAGAGGATGCGCAGACGTGGCTATTTCGAAGGGTAGAGTCTCGTCTCGGGAAACAGCTACCCGATCCCTTTTTATATCGGTTCTACGGGGAATTTTTGACCGAGCCTACAGGTTCGGATACCCCACATTACGACGCATCTGACAGCATAGGCCGGTTTGTAGATATCCTGCAGTTGGAGATCCATTGTGTAATTCACTTGACTTACTTCTAGAAGTTGACTACTTCTTCTACGCACCGTTGGTGGATCTTATATGTTTTGTTCTTGGCCTAAGTATTATTGTTCATTACCAACCTTTTTTTGATTATTTTATTCAGTAACCTTCCCTAGCTTACAACAACTTTTATTAAATCTTCGTCATAGAATCTATTATTTAAACACATCCTCTCTAAATTCTCTATTAGGATGTATATGTGGCATTCTTTCATTCTATACACATAATATAAATATATTTGCACAATATATATGTATTGACATAATATAAATATATTAGCATAATAAATAAAGGTAATAATATTGAACCTACAGACTTGAATTTGAAATAAATAAATCTCTACCTTCCATGGCATCTTGTTAATATGTAACAATAACAAAATAGATTTAAATTTTATCGGAAACCCACTACAAATCAATGTAATTAATTTATATTCCTACCATAATCAAAAACTACAAACAGGATTTGTCATAGGACTCTACCCCAAAAACATTAGGATATGTAGTTCCTATATTGAGAAAGATTTAGACATCATCACGAGCCACTACATGTCATCCACAAGGCTATAAACAATTTTAAAAATGATCTAATCCTCTAAAACTCTGCCTATTAAACTTGTAAGTCTTTAGAAGTACAACTTTCAGATCTCTTTCAGATATATATATATATATATATATATATATATATATATATATATATATTTTCTCTCGAGAAGTACAACTTTTCAGATCTATCTATCTATCTATCTATCTATCTATCTATCTATCTATGAATCTGTCTATCTGTCTCTCTGCCTGTCTGCACATGTCTTTTTATATCTCCAGTATGCATTAAAGTTTTTGAACTCAGGTGATTGCAGTTATGTGGTAATTAATGAATATATTTTTCCATCTGAGACCATCAATGATTATCTATCAGCTAACGCTTTAGATGAAGCGACATGCTGTGATAGTTTCGGTACACGCTAAGTATAGCGATGGTGTTACGGCACGTTCCTTCAGGAAGTCGCCAGATCGTTTGGGCACAAATTCCGTAAGGATTTGGAAACTTTCAGCGGAGATGTATCGCCTGTAGCGAAGCGAAATATTATTTACAGTAATCTGACACTGTCAGTAAACTACGTTGAATTTACGGACTATCCTTGGGCGACATTTTCAGAGTTGCCAGAGGGCTGAATCTGCAATGCATTGCATGAGGGAATTCACATCTGTGATAGTTTTAAGGGTGGTAAGTAGATAAGAACACGTCATGTCAAAGAGATCTTTTAACAGGATCTTCCGCTGAATTCAGCTGGTTAAAGTGGGGTGCTGGAAACATTTGTGAAACCATGAATAGACCCTGTATGCAATAAAACTCGGTAGATGTTTCATCGGGACTCTGTAGCTGAACACTTAACGATGATGGATCAAGACTGGATTACAGCCAATCTGCACGACCAAATAACACGATATGTGTGGCCATCTCTATAGACAGGCCTAAATCACCTGAATGTTGCATGTTGCGAATTGTTAAACAGAAGATTAATCAACGTTTCCACAATGTATTGATTCTTTGAAAGCCGCCATTACCCGGGAAATTTCCAATCACAATACAGATCATGTAATGAGTACATGTCAAAAATTCAGGTCCGGCATTGAAGACATTATAGCAATTGAAATGGTTACACCGAATAAACACTTAATCCAACTATTACTGCATGTGTAATCCAAGTTTTGTATCAATAAATTTGCTTGTTTGTAAAGTGTCATGGATTTTCTGACGGTCTTCAAAGAGCTCTCAAATATATATATCCCTCTCTTGTTCTCCTCGTCTATTGGGATGGAATAAAGGTTCTTAGCGTTTTGCAAGAGGTGACACTTGAACACGTTATTTCGTTTCTCAGGTGACTGAAACTTATGAGACATATTTCGAACTTTCATCCAATCTTTGTTCAGTGGAAACTCAATTTAACGGACTGGACAGGGTTGGACTCCAGGCCGGTTTTAATTCAGTGTTTTCATTCTGCTAGATCGGTTGCCACCCAAGGCTATAGAACACAATCTATCCTGCTATTTATCCATAGATGGGTGGGGAGTGAAAATGTGGATTCATTTCTTTTCAATGTAAGTGAATGTAATGGATGCAACTGGAATTCGGATTCGGCTCTGAGATTCCACAATCCGTGCCTCTGATTAAATATTAAATGAATATTAAATCAATGTTAATAAATATTCAAACAGAAGAAGTCAAAATTAGGCTTCATTTTTTGGGGTACCCCGTATGTGGTGGGATTGAAAGGACATTATTCATTGTGAGTTCTTTCTTCCAGATGAGATGTTGCACTCAGGCAAGCACTCTTTTCGACTGGAATGATTAAAGGCAGTAATCGATAACAATCCTCCAAAATTGACCAATTCGAATGACGCCGTCTTCCCCGGCGACAACCCTCGATCTTAGGTCAGTTTATAGACCCGACAGAAATTGATATAGCTTGATTGAGATATTGTACTATTTTTCAGCAACAAATCGATTGCAAATATTTTCTGTCTACTGTCAAAAAATGCCTATTTTTTTTTACGTTTCATGGTTCTTAATATAATATTAACAAGCATTCGTTTATCTTTTTTTTAAATTTGTATTTATATTCATGCTATTTTATTTTATTTGAGTCTTTTCTTCTTTTGCAGAATATTTTATCAACCCGTAACAGAACATTATTTTATCTATTGTAATAATGTATTTTGGAATTTCTTTTTTTTCTCTGTTTTTTTTTTAACAATTCCTTCCTGAAGATGAATTCGTATGAGATTGAAAGTACTTGTGAAAATAAAAATGAAAATAAAAGAAAAGAAAATAACTACGGCGCCTCCCTTAATTAATTTGATATCAACATTAAAAAATCGATCAGAGAAATCGAGAGAATAGCAATAAAACAGACATAATATTAATCCAGATTATTCAACCAAACATGCCTGAATATATATATATATATATATATATATATATATATATATATATATATATATATATATATATGGGTCTGTGTGTATGTTTAAGTGAGTAACAGAGAAACTGTAAAAAGAGAGAATTTTGTGTGATTTTTTTTATTTCTTTCTTTTATATTGATGTTATTTTTATTTGCGTTTTTATTTTTTATTTTTGCTGACAATTTTAAGCAGACTGTAATAGAATATTATTTTAAGTTTTTTAATTATTTTTTAAATTTCTTTCTCATTTCTATGTTTTTTCTTTTCTTTATTATTTTACGTAACGCACGTGAACGATTCCTGGGTGTGATGATAAACTATATCCTGTCGTAAAGCCTCTGATAATGTTATTGGAGATTTTGAAGAGCGCGGAATCACTTCCTTAATTGTTGTTGCTCCCAGGTCCCCACTGACAAGGGGTGGTAGTACTCTTTGGTCTCCTACTTCCTAATTTTCATCAATGATCTTCTTCATGGCATCAGCTCTCTAATCGGTATATATGCTGATGGCACAACCATTCACTCCTGTAACTAGTATGTCTGATAATTTCGATCAGTACAACTCACAAAAATGACCTAAAATCTGCTGTTAAATGGAACAAGAAACGGCTTGTTAATTTTAAAGCTTCTAAAACAAAATTGTTCTCTATTAACATCGTGAGAGACTCCTTTTTGCCTTCCGTCAGCATGGTTGATACTAACTTACAGAAGAGTTATACGTTGCGCCTTCTCTGGCTAAAGTTCTCTGCAGAAATGCAGTGGAAATATTATATTGAATCAGTTGCCAGGTCTACTGATAAGAATGTTGAATTACAATGACGTGCATAACAAATTTTTACCTCCAGCATCTATCTTACATATTTAGTCTACCATTCGCCTATGCTTAGAATTTAAGCGCAGTACTTGATTGGCAGACGGGTCACCTGGTGTTAGAGTTGACTTTGATAGATATAACACTCTGAAGGTATCTTAAAATTTAAATGCAATGTCAATCGTTTTTTATTGTCTTACTTTATCGTTCTCGATTTGTTGCTTTGTTTTAGGTGGAATGATTACACACGCGCGCACACAGACACGCACACACACACACAGACACACGAATATATATATATATATATATATATATATATATATATATATATATATATATATATATACAGAGTGTTTCAAAAAATTTGATATCCTTTGAGATGTAAATATCACAGAAAATACATGATTAAGGCAAATGAAATTAAAAAGTATTAATGTTGAAGATCATAAGATTTATTCTTCCAAATCTGAATGAGAAATTCAAAAGCATGTGGATTATGTGAACGATTTCACAAATGTTCAATATGCGATCCGCCTGAGACACGGCATACGTCAAGTCGGTAATCCAGCTCCTGCCAAACACGCTGAAGCATATCTTGGGTAACAGTCTCCAGTGCTGTATTGATTCTCTGCTTGAGTTCTTCTATGTTTGCAGGAAGAGGGGGAACATACACCATTCCCTTCACGTCGCCCCAGAGGAAGAAGTCACAAGGTGTTAAATCAGGTGAACGGGGCGGCCATTTCAGCAACACACTGTCTTTAACACCAGCACGCCCGATCCATAAAGACATAAAAACATAAAACAAACATTAAACATAAAGATGCTATTAAAATTTGAAGTCATTTGAAGGAGATCTAACAAAGTTATTAGATTGCGAAATGATAGCAAATATTTTGAAACACCCTGTATATGTATATGTATATTGTAAAGAAGTAATCATACAAAGAATAAATTGGTAAAGTTAATGTAATTAATGGAGAAATCACTTCGCTAACAGATTAAATAATGTATTAACTCACTAACCAATCGTTGAAAACTTAAAATGGATTAGAAGTTCAGACCATATTGCAACTACTTTCGATACCACTTGTAGTATCTTCAGGCATGGATGTTATTTATCAATTTCAGGTAATTTCAGAAAATTTTTTTTTTTTTTAATATGTCTTGTAATATTAAATTTTATACTTTTATTTCGATCACACACACACACACACACACATATATATATATATATATATATATATATATATATATATATATATATATATATATATCAGAGAGAGAGAGAGAGAGAGAGAGAGATAATTAATAGAAGTGTATGTTTTAGTTTTGCCACTTATCTCTGATTGATGATATCTTCTGCGTCCAGATTTTCCTGCTGCGTAGAATGCATGAAAAAAATATTGTAAATCGTGGGCAGGAACCTGATTGGCCGGTAATTTACATACACAATTACATAGAAATGCGAACCAGATTTGCCTACAGAATCAAATAAGTACGCGACGAAAGTTACATATAAACTGCTATTTAAAACCTTTCAAATCCAGGAAAAAAAATTACCTGAACACTCAATTAAAAAACATGACCAACACTTACCTATATTTTCAAGTATAAACACCACTAACATTTGTCTTTTGACAGTATAATAAGAAAAACATATTTCGATATGAAATGACGCAAAAATATACGTTAATTCTGATTTTTTTTCATTTTTTGAATTTTCATCAATTACGAGATGTTAACCTGTAATTTTATCTGCTTTAACACATATCAGCATTTTTTTTTATTTATATAAAATTAATTACATGGCGATAATTTAATGTAACATTTAAAAAATATTTATTTTCCAATATATTAAATGTTGTACAATATATTTAAATGTCATATCGCTCTGAAGAATTAAATACATGTGAATTTCGAAGTATATGCCTTGAGCAAATATTGGTCTAACATTACTTTGGTGGAAGGAGAAAGTTACAGAAAATTACTTTCAAAATTATAATAGGAAGTCAGCATTTTTAAAATGCCAAGGATAACCAAATGCTTTGTGATCTGACAAAAATCTGGTTGAAACATTGATACGTCAGTAGGTTAAACATATAGGATGTTAATAGTTTTAAGATGTTTGAAAGCCAACAGGTAGGCCATTCATTTTGATAGATATCATTGCGATGAGTAAATCACACACTGAAAAGTAACATCTGTTATTGCGTTACACTCTCCTTTACTTGATTAGGACTATGACAAGCGGTTATGAGAGAGGAACATCTCTCCACAACTTCCTATCCTTTGTCATTCTTAGGATTGTTTATTATTTTACTATCCTTCGAAATCTGCAATCCTTTTACAACAGATTGTTTGGGGGTCTGTGTCCTCTTTTCTTCTGTCCGTCATCCTTTAATATGTTGTGTAACTTTGGAATTATTCCAGCCTTCATTCCTCGTGAGTCCTAGATAATTCCACCTCTCCCTTTCTGGTTATAAGTATCTCGTCAATTTGCAGTGAAACTTCGTCGTTGCATGCATGCTCTGTCCAGGGTATATTCATCACCCTTCTGTATAACCACACTTCTATAAACTCAAGTCGCCTATTCACTTATGAAGAAATTGTCCAGTATTTACTGCAGTATGGTGTTATAGATACAATATAGCAAACGAATATAGCAACTTTCAAAAGTACTCGGGGGAAAAATAAGGATTTGGGAACATTTATTGATAACACAAAAAAATATCAGTCTATATCTCTGAAATGAGGTATTATGATTACTTGCATTATTGACATTACTCGGAGTGTTATCCTCATCTTCACTAACACATGCCCCACTGGATAAAGACGTTGACTACACTCAAATATTTGTGAGTTCAATACCAGGCCACAGCAGTGGCGAACCAAAACTTAGAGAGTTGAGTTAAAGGAAAATAACTAAAAGAAGCATGACACGTGGAACTAGAACAATCTACTCTGGTGGACGAAATAAAGGGTTCGGTTCGAAATTCCAATCACCTGAAGAAGGCCGGAGCGTAGAATGGCCGAAACTTTGGGAATATGGTAATGAAGATGAGGTTAACAGTCTATGTATGAATTTATGGGTATTATAAACCTAATGTCTTAAGCAAACATTTATATCAGAGCTCATATTTCAATTTTTTGTTGTTATCATTTACAAGTTTTTACCAGAGCTCATATTGCAACTTTTGTTGTTATTATCGCTTTTCTCTGGCACTCCTTATTACTGATTTCCATATTGTATTCATTTCTATGCTTGGTCGGCTCAGGAGATTTTTGTGGCCTAGCATATGTGATGATTCCTTAAGTTTACGAATTTTCCAATGGTGTTCTTTGTCTATGATCTCAACCTGATCCAACAGAGGGCGGTGATCTCCCTTCTCTCTCCATATGTGGTCAGCCACGCCTGATTTTTCTACTTCCCCTCGTGTTACAGCTTTCTGGTGTTCTTGAAGTATTACCTTGAGGGGGCGGCCTATCTCTCCTTTAAATTCATTTCCGCAGCTGCACGGAGTGGCAACAAAGATGAGGACAGGAGTCGGAATAATGTAAATAATGTACATAATACTTCATCACAGAAATATAGACAGATACTTAATTTTCAACTCATATAATATAATTTCCCCCTGATATAAAATCATAAAACTGTTCCTTCTATAACAGAATTCTCCCCTCATAAAATATAATATAATTAGGCTCTCATATAATATATTGTAATTCTCTCCGCATGTAACATACTAAAATTCTCCCTTCATTTAACATAATTATCCCATCAAGAAACATAACATAATTATCCCCTCATAGAGCATAATATAATTCTTCCCTTATGTAACATAATATAAATTCTCTCCTTATATATTATAACATAATTTCCACTTAATACAACATAAGAAAGTTATTGCATATATAACAGAATATAATTCTCCCCTCAAAAAACATTAATATAATTATGCTCTCATATAATGTATAGTAATTCCCCGCTCATATAACATAATTCACCCCTCATATAACATAATGTAATTCTTCCCTGATATAACATAATATAATTCTAATTTCATATAATACAATATAATTTCCCCCTAATATATCATAATAAATATATTCCTTATATAACAGAATACAATTCTCCTCTCATGAAACATAATATAACAATGCTCTCATAAAATATATTGCAGTTCTCCCCTCATATAACTTACTTCAACCCCTCATATAATATAATATAATTCTGATTTCATATAATACAATATAATTTTCCCATAATATAACATAACAAAATTATTCCTTATATAACAGAATATAATTATGTGTGTCAGTCTGGAAGCGAGTCAGAAGTGTCCTTGCCCTTTTCCCGTACTGCTCTTATATCAGAATTCCTCGGTCCCATTTTACAAACTACTTGCTCATCTCTAAGATCTGAGTTAACCATAACTAATGCCTATGGACTTAGCTATCTGCTGGATAATATGACGACTGTCACCCCAAAACATACAGTGAATAGCATCAACTTGTTCCTCAGAACGACCTGACCGAGTCTCATCTTTTGTACTTTCCCTGACCCGCCTGAATTCCGAAAGCGCACTTTTTACAGTTGCATAGGAAGAAGTGTCCTCGGCAAATGTCTCTACCACATCATCATGGATTTCCTTGGGCCTCATATCTTTCTTTGACAGATACTTTATTTCTGTTCTGACCTCTGTTTTCTCCATTTATAGATTTGTCGCAAATCTCTCAACTTTGAATGAGCCTCACATATGTAAAGGGATCTCTTATAAACTAAGTAGAATAATCACACGAAGGTTTGTAATGAACGATAATACTTAGGACAAGAACAATACATATAAGATTCGTCAGCAGCGCGTAGAAATAGTAGCCAACTGCTAGAAGTGAGTCAAGTGAATGCCACATTGGATCTTCAATAGCAGAATATCTACCAAGCGCCCGTCACGGTCAGATGTGGGACAAGGCCGAATTTAATGTAGGGCATCCGAGCGCGTAACCTTGACCAAAATTTCCCCGTATAAAAAAGAGGTCTGGTAATTGTTTTCCGAAACGAGACTCTGCCCTTCGACGTAGCTTCATCTGGGGATGATATTTAGTCACCCCCCACGAGGGTGTCATGTGGCACACGGCCTTTTTAACGTGGGTATTCCCGAGCCATTAGGCTCGGCCAAAAAATAGCCCATTTGAACCCGTATAAACGGGTTCAGGGCCGGTTTTATCTCCCCGAAGGAGACTCCGCCCTTCGGCGTAGCTTCCTTCTGGTTTCTCCCGCCCGTAGGAAGAGAGTTGAAACGAACAGTCGCACCAGAAAGTGAGTCATCTGGGGATCGTCTCTGCCCGGAGGCAGAGAGTATGACCAGCACAGCTGAAGACGAATCTCCGACTGCTGACCAACATACAGTATTTACTACTGTATTTATGCAAACGGGGAATGGTTTTTCTAGTTTTATAAGAATTTGTTGAGTTTTGCCACAACAAAAATCTTCAGAGTTGGCTCTTCTTTCTGGGTGATGCTTACATGTTTTGGAACGACCATCGTATTCTATAAGAAGTCCGGTTGAAGATTAAATCGCTTCAGTTTTAATATCGTTTTGGATGGTGCCACTATCGAAGATATTTTTCTATATGCCAAAAAAGTAAAAACACTCTGAAAATATTTACTTTTTTCTATATAAACGTTTTTAATGCAGCGCCATATTCACGCTCAGAACATAAATTTTCTTTAAAATTGGTATTGACTATGCATTAATGATGGCGTTGACTAGTTCTCCAAATTCGTACATAGATCGTTACTAAATCCGTCTTGAAAAATAGTGGATTGCCGTCTTTACAAATATAGACTTAAGCAAGGCAATCTTTAGACATATAGATGAGGCAACTTAGGCATCTAAACGTGACGCAATGGTTAGCAAGCTTGTCTCGCTGTAACTGTTACGACTGAGTAGTGAGTTCAATCTCCCACTGGGTACCCCATGCTATCGGCTTTGTGTAACATCTTAGCTGTTCTTAGAAAATGACTTATGAGTATTTCGAGGCGGTGTAGCGTGTAGCAACCTTGCTTCGCTAGAACAATTACGACTGAGTAGTGAGTTCGATCCTACTGGGTGCCCCATACATTCGGCTTTGTGCCACATCTGATCTACGCTTGGAAATCGCTTGGGTACCTCGGCATGGCGTAAGGGTTAGCAAGCTTGTCTCGCGAGAACAAGTACGACTGTGTAGTGAGTTCGATCCTCATTGGGTACCCTGTACATTCGGCCTTGTACCACATCTAAGCTACGCTTAGAAAGTCAATATACATGAGGCAACTTCGTAATTCTTTTACGAAAATTAACTCAGTAAAAGTTACAAAAGTCATTCAGTATAGAGGTAGCATTTAAAGAGGTTTACGAGGGTAAGGATGGACGATACGGTTTGACCTTTAACCTTTTCTTAACACAAAAGAATAACATTGTAGCAGTACTTAGGGAAAATACTGGGCTGGGTAAATGAATTTGAACTCTGTCAAAGCTTGGAGAATATATGATATAAATGTTCTATTTTTGGTCTAACCCTACCTTTCTAAAGATAAAGCATGCCAGAAAGAGTCAGTGACTTTCGGAAGCAGAAGAATCAGCCGACCATTTTTCCTGCATCATTAGCAATGGATTATATATAAGTT
>CAHIKZ030000391.1:1917500-1942500 GCA_903632075.3 Acanthosepion pharaonis
TACTGACGTAATAATACAATTGGTAATACGGTTAGTAGATCCAGAAATGCGGTTAGTAGCAATAATGATATATATACAGTCTGGGAAATTCAGTATCGAAGTATGACTTCCTTCTGAGTCTACGTGCTCGCAACTGTGACTCCTACAAAGCGGTTACCTCACACTCTTAATCTCTATTACTCTACCTCACCGGCAGCAGTACAAAACATACTGGTTGAGTCCACTTGTACGAGAAACGGGTGGACCCCATAACAATATATATATATATGTATATATAATACTAATATTCTTATAAATATGAGCTGCTATACTTGTCCGGCAAAACCTTAGGTGTTTTAGCTTGTTTAATGAACAAATCAATACCCAAGGGGGGAAAAAGGTAAAAAAAAAGAAAGAACTAAGAAGATGTATTTTCGGCGAAAATAATCGTCTGGAATCTAAGTTCAGAATCCAAGTAAAATTGTCTAAATCGTATGAGTTATTCAACTAGAAAGGGCACAGGTGAAATCAGGACTTCAGTACTGGTACCTGCATTCATACTCGGGCTTCCATCTTCTAAGTTCATTCGAGAACCATCAAGAGAACGGAGAATAAGTTTGAAATATGAGGAACAATAGAGAGGAAAGCAGGATCAGGAGGTCAAACAGGAAGAAGGATCATCATTTTGAACTTAGAGTTAAAGCGATTAATTAGTAAAGATACAACTCAATCGATAAAAGAGGTATTGACAGTCCAAAGAACAATGAAAAAATGACTTGAAAATGAAATCGCCCGAGAAAACTGTGAGGCACCTTGTTATTTCAGGACAGAAAGTTAGAATATTAGAGAGGGTAAGTTGTAAAATGATCCCGGAATATATCGAAGAAAACGGCGAATTACCTCGTCAAATCAAGCGACAACATGTCACGTGTATCCTACGACAGAAACCGTGGCGAAAAAGAAAATTACTTGCCGAAAAAAAGAAAGAGCGCGTAATCTGCATGATATGCTGAAGGTGTTATATTTAAATTGGAAACAATTCAGTGGCAGGAGTCGCCATAAAAGTATTTTGATATGCTAATATTGTGCGTCCTCTCCCAGTTGTCGACGAGTGAAAAAAATTATCGGTCGATAAATTCACGGAGAAAAAAAAAAGACAAAATTCGTGTATTTGGCTACTGCAAACGTCGGTGAGTGAGTTATTTTTCTGACTGGTTACGTGTACTGAGATTTTTGACATAGTACCTGCAAATTGAGATTTCTACATTTCTTTCTGTCTCTGATATTCGAGTCTGAACTTAAATTGATTTTTTTCTCTTCGTTGTGGAAGTAATCCGTGTCAATTTCCATTGCAATCCAAGAAATCCTACAATAAACTATCCTAAATATATATATATATAAATATATATATAAATATATCCTATATATATATATATATATATATATATATCCTCAAAACTTGTATTAGAATTACAAGAAACCTAATTCCTGTCTAACTAGAGATGTGACTTTAGGAAGCTGGTAAAAATATATTTTCTAGGAATTAAATTATAGTCGAGCCTTAAGGTTGACTTTTTCTTAATCATTTACTATATATATATATATATATATATATATATATATATATATATATATATATATATATATATGAACTTATTTTCAATCATTCGTAAGCTTCAATACTTAGCTATGATTAATTAATGATGAACATTTCATTTCCGCTTATGATCGATTTTATCACGATTCTACTCTTGGGCTTTGATAGTAATTATACATTCTTATTGCTTAAAGTTGTCTTCAATAGTGTTATATATACCTCTAAAAATTCAGTTAGATATATTTAAGAATTTCTAAGATACACCGGTTCAAAGCTTCATTTAAACAATAGATAAGTTTGCTTTTCCACCTGCTGTATATATATATATATATATATATATATATATATATATATATATGTATGTATATATGTATATATATGCGTCTATGTGTGTGTGTAGATAGATAGATAGATAGATAGAAAGAAAGAAAGAAAGAAAATAGATATGAATTTCACATGCTTGAGATTGAGTTATGGTGAAAAAGAAGAAAGGAATTCTAGTCTATTTACCTTTATGTTGTTTGGTTTTCATTGGTCAGTCATGTATACAAAGCATTCGACTCATTTAAACCAACATTACTATCGTTTATGACAGATAGATAGATATGAATTTCACATGATTGAGATTGTGATTTTAAAGGAATAAAGAAATTCTAGTATATTTACCTTTGCGTCGTTTGGTTTTCATTGGTCATTCATATATCGAATGCATTCGACTCATTTAAACCAACGTTAATATAATTTGTGGCTTTCCGAATTCAAGGAGAGATGACACGTCTATCAGAATAGATAGATACATATGAGCAGTCTGTGATAGAAATAACTACAGTGAAGAGAGAGAGAGATATTGAAGAGATACTTATTCAAAAAGAAAAATAGAAACTATTTTTGTGAATGAAAAAATATAACCATGAACCAAGAATGACATAAAGAAAAAAAAAAGATTGTCATAATAAATAATGTAAATAATATTTTAAAATCACTACAGAAATGTTTGTAAAAGGGAAACCGAAAGTAAATCTTAATCATTATAAAATAAGGGGCATAGTGGAGTAATGGATTGAGGAATCCGAGAGCTGAGTTCGAATTCCAGTCGAATCCATTACATTCGCTAACATGCTCGGGAAAGGTACGAATCTTCTTATTGGGAAAATTATGAATAATCTTCCCCTCCAGCTATGGGAAGTAGCAGGACAGACTGGATTCTATAGCCTTAGGTGGCAGAAGAACACTCTAAATTCAAATCCGACTGTTTGTGGCCCACCTACGACCCTGAGGGGTCACGGGATTCGCATTCTATGGATTATGTGTAAAATATATAAATGTAGAAAAAGAGACAGTAAAACGTAGTTATTCCATAGAGAAAAGAAATAAAGAATTAAAATAAATGAATAAAGAAAGAAAGAAAGAAAGAGTGAGCGAAAGAAAGAAAAAGATTCATGAAGATAAAAAAAGAAATGGAAGCAACGCAATAGAATACGTGACGAAATAGAAAAGAAAAACATTTACCACAGAAAACAGAAAGAAATAAAGAAAGAATAGAAAAGAATACACAAATCCCAATAAAATTAAATGACCACATAAAAATGTAAAAAAGCCCAAAGGAGAAACGAAGATGGCCTCACAGAATAGAAACAGAAAGAAAGAA
This sequence comes from Acanthosepion pharaonis, assembly GCA_903632075.3. NCBI lineage: Eukaryota > Metazoa > Mollusca > Cephalopoda > Sepiida > Sepiidae > Acanthosepion > Acanthosepion pharaonis. The sequence goes on from CAHIKZ030000391.1 coordinate 1,920,725, forward strand.
AGAAAGAAAGAGAAAGATAACTGAAAATAGAAAAGAAAGAAATAGAAGAAACACAATAGAATACGGAAGCAAAGACAAAAAGAAACAAAACAAATTTACCGCAGAAAACAGAAATAAATAAATAAATACAACAATCCCAATAAAATTAAATGACCACATAAAACTGATAGAAAGAAAGCCCAGAGGAATAAATGATGACCTCACAAAAAGAAAGACAGAAAGAAATAAAAAAGAACGAAAGAAAGAAGCAAGCAAACATAGCATTGAAGATAAAAAAACAAAGAAATAGAAGAAAGACAATAGAATAGGTGACAACCGAGAAAAGAAATAAACTTACCGCAGAAAAACAGAAATAAATAAATAAATAAAAAAGAAAAAATCAGTCAGCAGAGATAAATACATAAATAATAAGAAATAAATAGAGAAATAAAGAAATTTGAGCCCTGACAGATAATAAAGATGCATAAAAACATGTGACAGAAAATATAAATAGAAAGAAACAAATACATAAAAAAAGAAATCAGTTTGCGACAAACAAGAAAGCATAAAGAGTAAAAGACAAAAAAAAGGAACTGAAGAAGAAAAATAAGACATGTCACAGTTGATCACAAGTAATTCAAGTTTAATCAATCGAAGCGATTCTGCACCTTGTTTCTTGCTATGCCCAGAGGCAAGGTCTTAGGCTGATTTCACATTCTGCCTGGAATGAGAAATCCTATAACGAAAAGAAACACGAAAAATCAATGCAGGGCCGTTTTTAGTGGCATGCAAACCTCGGCCAAGGTAAACATTCACTGTCGATTTCTCTGTTATTATCTTCGTTCATCGTTTGTCCCTTGTTCTTTGGGATGTTCTATGTTGTGGATTTCATTGTATCTTGGTGGGTAATCGAATTATTGGACAGTAGATGGCTCACTTCTTCAAGTTGTACAAGTAATATTTGCTTTACAGACTAGTGTGACAATATACTTACTGAAAATCAAACCAGTTGTATTTTAACGGGAAGAAGGCTATATATATTTTTACTATTAAATAGAACAACGCATATGGTATGTATTGGCTATAATTAATGTCCCCAGTGTGATACTTTTACTGAGAGCTTGTCAAAGGGAGAGGTAAGTGAGAAAGACTTACCAATACTCGCACTTTTAAACCAGTGCTCGATACAAAACTTGAGCCTAAATACAATTATTGATTTAAAATTATGATTCCATAGCTACATAAGAGTTCTCATGTTTCAACAAAAGAGCCGAAAACTTCAATATAATTATTAAAATTAAATTGAATTAAAGTACCAAGCTCTGTTCCATCAAAATTTTCGCTTGAAGATGGAACAGAGCTTGGTACGTTAACTAAATTTAAATTTATTAAATTATCTAGCGATTGAACAGATAATGAAAGAGTGGGAAGATTAAGAAAATTTGAGTTAATTCTTTTTCTCAAAGTGGAGATAAAGCAAACATAGGCAATCGTTGTAGGATTTCGATCTCAGCGAGACACTTCTTTTTTCCTAGCTGATAAAGAACGTCTATGGGGATCTCTTTAGTATGCATCCAAAGTACTTTGAAATGTAGTAAAAGTACTAGGCAGAGAATAACAAAAGACGAAAAATAATACCTTCAAACGAAATTCTGTCAAGGAAAATAACTGAAATTTAAATGATAACAACTAAGATATGTTTCGGACCCGTGGTATTAAGAGGACGCATCTGGGTTTATTCATAGGTTTTGCATTATCAAAAATATATCGCTGGATATTTATATGCTCGGCTAAGATACATCACTGGATAACAGTTATTGTTCGACCAAGATAGCAGTCGTTTAAAAATATATGGCCTAGATGACGTTACTCGAAATCAAAAAGGCGCTTCAATTGTTAGTAGTGGCCTGGCATTAAAACGATTTTTATTTCAAAACAGACTACAGATTATACAGCAGATACAAAATAGCAGCCTCCATAAAACTTTTGCCAGACGCGCACCGAAACACCCGCTCCTACGCTGCTGCATACATATTTGTTCTGTATAAATGTTTTCAAAACATTAAACCAAAAAGCAATATAGTTTATACAATTGCAAATAACCTTTTTACTGTTTAACCATGTGAGTTTTAAAATATTTGCATCGATTATCTGCAAGTGATTATTGATTAATCGATTGATTGTTCAATTTCTTTTTTTTCTTTTTTTTACTGCGGAGCATTTTTTCATAGATGCCCCCAACAATTCGTTTGAAAGAAGACATTGATCCGCTTCGTAGTCTGAAGGGCTTCGCACCAAGCTTTAAAATGGTGATTTTTGCTTGGGAAGCCGAAAATTGGTCCGAGATTTTTCTTCGGAGGAAACACCGCACCACTGAAAATTCATCCTGCATGTAAGAAGGCGGCCTTCGGACATATCTCGTAAAACACCGGTTCCTGTACGATCACCAAAGTTAAGCAAAGTCGAGCCTGGCCAGTACCTATATAGGGAACTGGTTCAGAATAAGCTTGGATGTACGGGTGACGTCATCTATAATAGCACGGAATTATTAATCGGAGAGCCGAGTTCCAACTTAAGTTTGATGAGCTATAATCTTTTACCCCCAAATATCCGTGGGAGAGGTATGAATCCACGTCTTTTCCCACTAACTATAGGTTTATTATTAAGACTTGTATCACTAAGGAATTATTACTTCAGAAAAAAAATTACGATCTGAAAATATTTTCTGGCTTTAAATAACCTGAAAAAGGTTGATAACCCGTAGAAAACGAATGAATCAAAGAAATAAAAGGAACTTATTATATACATAGTTTGCTTTCTTCGCAAAGATTAAGTATGTTTTTTTCTTCAGTTACGAGTTCAAATATATTTAGTTTAAAATATTGAAATACATTTTTGTTTATATAAAATATTAAACTTATAGATTTTTGTATATTCTAAATATAAGTTTTTTTTTATACTTTTTTGTTATGTTGGAAAACCTGAAATAACTAATATATATTAGTGATAGTATATGAAATTAAAAAAAAAAAGAAAAGAAAAACATCACAATCGTTATCATGACATCTTCAAAATTTCACACAAATCTCCAAGGGGACCGCAACATCTAGTTTAGGAAGAAGTGCATTAAACTAGATAAATAAAGTAGCATTTTGCATATTTACAAAGGTCTGAATAAAAACTAAAACTGACATCAAAATACATTTTAACATATTTCCCACCAGGTTTCCACACGTGAATTCTGTCTGTCCTTCGGGCGAGTGATATAAAAAAAAATAGAGATTAATATAAAAGTATATCTAAGTAATAAAGGGATATTTTTTTCAATCTGAAAATAGGTTTTTCTCATAGCATAAGATCCAGCAGGTTGTCTCTCTCTGAGTTTCCACATTCTCTTTGATATTTAGGCGATATGTCGAGTTTTTAGTATGACATGTTACTTCCCTTAGGACTTCATCAGATTAAAATGATGTTTAGGTTAATGATATTATACATCCGTATAAGTGCTCTGAAGTTAATTTATCTGCTAATTATTACACTCGAAATAGTTACCATAAATTTGCTACATCTTCTCGGTCTGTGATGAATTCTTCTTGGTGAAATATAATATTCAGTGGGTAAAATTGGAATTAGTGATTAGGGCTGGGGTACAAAGAGTTTTTTGTAAAGGGTTTTGTATACATAAACACATATACACAAAACACTTTCAGAAAAAAAAAAATAATAAAACAAAAAAATAAATAAATCTCCATAGACACTTAACCAGCCTAGACGATGTCATCTTCCGCTTTAAACTTAGACACCCCAAACTTACTCTGACTTGACCTGAATGTAACTAAGATATTGATACAAATTATTAACACCTTACGCCCCTTTTCTTTAAAAAATTGCTCTAGCCGTTACCATAGAAATTTTGATTTCAATAATGAATATCCTTATAAAACGCGTAAATTTCAGAAATAAGTTATTCCAAAAAAATTTCGCTTGAAGATGGAACAGAGCTTAGTACTTTAATTCAATTTAATTCAAATAATTATATTGAAGTTTTCGGCTTTTGTTTTGAAACATGAGCACTATTTTTTAAAAAATAATAACAAAAATACTAAAGAACTTTGGATTATTTATCTGAGTTCTTTCGCATTTCCTATATATTTTTCACACACACACACACACACACATATATATATATATATATATATATATGTGTGTGTGTGGGGGGTGTAAGAATTGAGGAATTGTATGGTTAAGTAGAAAAAGATTAGACAGCTAAAAACTGAATAAGGAATTTCCTCCACTGAGTGTGATAACTGCCACCAAAAAAAAAAAAATGAAACCTCAAGGAATCTAAAAAGAATACATGAACACAAATGGGACATTTTACAAAATAATACCATAAAGGCGTTGGTTTCTTACCGTAACGCGAATGACTACAACTTTGACATAAAAAATTCTATTCTGATCAAAGGGGAAAATAATTTACAGAGAGTGACTTAATCGCAAGATCATCTATAATAAATTCACAACATGGATTTTACATTTCACCATTCCTGGAATATCTTGTATCAGAGTGAAGGAATACCTATTTACAAAAGTTATGGAAACTAAAAGAAAAAAAAATCTCTAAATGAATTCGGCTAGCTAAAAATAAAAAGGTTCCAGCACCCCTCTGCCGTGCGCATGTGTAGTCCTACCAAATAACAAATTTAGTCCAATGAAGTCATGAAGAACGAAACGCCTCACAAGTAAACTTTTCCATTTTGTCATATAATTTTCCCATTACTGTTAACAATATATAATAAATATATAAATAATAGTTATATATATATATATATATATATATATATATATATATATATATATATATATATATATATATGTATATATATGAGTGAACATTGCAGTCAACAATTCAATGTTCAGGGTTTATATTTTCATAAGCTCTATCTCTGATAATTAGTACTTTATCCCTAAAAATAGAACACCTTAAAACTATACCTTTTCATATATATATATATATATATATATATATATATATATATATATATATATATACATGCTGAAAATGCAACTGAAGCATTTAAGAATATTTATATAGAGTAACTGGACCATTTTCTATTATTTTTAGAGTTTAAAACGAGCCACGATCAATTTGGCATCTATGAATCGAGATACTCTAAATAAATTGTCTTACAAATTCCGGTTGATTTTTCAACTTCTTTCTCCAGTATATATTATAGATTTCGGCAGCAGTCCATTTTAAATATATGTTCTGTTAAACAACACGGAACATTTTTTGTGAATTTTTAAACTTTATTTGTATGAATCCATTGGTTCTGTTTTCTGTATGTAATGACTGTAATATGTGCTCAAAATGTTGTTGCTTCCAAGACCTTTCGACTAAAACGTTAGCACCTTCAAAGAAATATATTTTATTTATATAATTAATATTGTATAAATACTGTTGTAGATATTATTAACGTAAAATTAAAGTACACATTTTTAATTTCTGAATACAGCTAGATCATTTTGACCATGTTCATAATTATACATTCATATAGACACATAGACACACACACACCACACACACACACACACACACACACACACACACACACACACATATATATATATATATATATATATATATATATATATATATATGGTGATACTCGCTTGGAAAAAACTTGGGTATTTCAGCTTGTAGTGGAACAAACCAGTCCCCAAGAAAAAAAGAGGAATAAAAATAGAAAGAACCAAGAACATGAAACTTGAGGCGAAAACAATCGTCCAGTGTTCAAGCTCAGAGTCTAAAGGAAAAAACAACACTCCAAAATGAGTAAAAGGCAACTATGTAAAGTGCTCAATACACGAAGTAGAGCAAACCAAATATAAACCTAAAGATCCAGGCAAACCTACATAGGTTTCACCTAAAAGATCGTCTGGGTAATGCTGGCCCAAAAGGTAAAATGGAACAGAATATATAGCTTAAAATAAAATGTTTAAGCTATATATTCTGTTCCATTTTGTAACTTTTGGCCAGCATTACCCTGACGATCCGTTTAGGTGAAACCTATGTAGGTTTGCCTGGATCTTTTAGGTTATATATATATATATATATATATATATATATATATATATATATATATATATATATATTTTACACAACAAAAGCACAAATTACCTTATATGGGGACTCCTAGTTTTCATCGGTTGAAATAGATATATACCCCCTCGATATGAGGTAATTTTCTATTTTGTTATGTAATTTATATGCTCTTTTATAATAAATAAAGTGGTGATGGTTACGTGCAGGAACATCCACACTTTTTGAAGGGACAAATACTGAGACCTGGTGCACTAAGTTCCACAAGGTCCCTAAAAGACCCTCCGCAGGTTTTGAATTTAGAGTTGTCCTTCTCGTAGACCAGTTACCATCCAATGCTACAGAACCCAGTCTGTCCTGGGATACACACACACACACACACACATATATATATATATATATATATATATATATATATATATATATATACACACATGTATATGAACTTTCCTTCAATGCCTCATGACTTTCCTATCCTTAGCTATGATAAATTGATGATGAATATATCATTTCATCACGATGCTTCTTTTATACTTAGAGATAAATCATACGTTCGTATTGCTCAAGGTAGTGTCCAATATTGTTATAAAAACTTAGACGAATTCCATTAACATATCTTTAATCATTTCTAAGATACAATGTTTCAAAGGTTAATCGAACAATTGGAAAAATTTTGCTTACACCCGATATATATATATATATATATATATATATATATATATATGGTTGGATAGATGTGAGTTTGTGACCCTGGGTTTCACGCTTTAGCGATCGTCAGACAAACGCTAAAGCGTGAAACCCAGGGTCACAAACTCACATCTATCCAACCAAATATGTTAGCTCTATCTCTGATATTGAGCGCTTTCTAATAAGTACCGCGTATATAATATATAAATAATTATACATTCTCATATTTATTTATATTTATATACACTTTTCACACACACACACACACACACACACACACACATATATATATATATATATATATATATATATATATATATATATATATATATATATATACTTAATAGAAAGTATTTCTTTTCCTTTGATTTTACATGCACGTCAAATTAAATTGTTCCTTTTTTATCATTTAGTGTAGGTTACCAATAAGCAATCGTGATTTTTCTTATTTCTTCAGTATCTCATTTTGATATTCAAAATATTGATATAGTCTTTTTTTTTTAATTCTCTTGTAACTTTTCAATAATTATATTCTCTTTTCAAGCGTTGATTTCAGTCACGGTATCTGTCATATTAAATTCTATTCTCATTGATATTCCCACATACACAGTGATATATCACAAAAGTGGATTGGTTTATTTGTAATACAAATACGTTTTATCCAATGAAACCCGATTTTAAAATATTTTCATTTTATTTATGAATATATGAGCTCAAATTATTTCATTGTATCGTGTGCCTTTTATAATGTAAACGATCATGGGTCTCCACGGCTTTCTGTTCTTCGTAGGTTTTAGTAATGTTTACATTTTTACTAGTTTATATATATATATATATATATATATATATATATATATATATATGAACAATTTTTTAGAAAATCTATGTCAAATTTGAAAACCTTTTTTTTGTGACAATTTTCCTCGTTTTGGACTTCATTGGCCTAAAGTGATATTTACGTTGATGCCATGAAGGAGACAATACGCTGAAATTTTAAATTTTAATACTTTATCGTTTTATCTATGTACTTCTGTATAAAGTCTCGACAATTTTACAGGGTGCGATGGATAAATTGCCGTCTGGATTAGGCAAACATGAAAATAAGGCTGGCATCCCATTTTAACCGATATATTTACCAAAATTGCACCAAAATATATCGAAATACTAGAGAGAAACTTCATACAATAAAATCGGCATAAACTTCAACAACGGCCTCCAGACAACTTCAAATCTTCTGGACGGTCTCTATACTGGTGAATGCTCTCATAGGCATTGTCTTCAGCTTCTATTTGTTGTTCCAAAGAGCTTTGTTGCTCCCTTTCTTAACTGCAATCCACACAACGTGTTGCAATCTGGGGAGTTAGGTGGCCAGGTGTAAGGGGTGATGTGGTCGCAGAAATTGTCTGAAAACCATGATTGATTTCTCCTGCTTCTGTGGCATGTTGCACGATTCCTGTTACCATACATAGAATCTTCCAGGAGCAACTGTCTTCACCTAGGCAGCTTTACTTCAAGGCACTTAATGTTGGCCTCCGTGCCATCACCAACAAATTCGGGTGTTTTTTTTTTCTCATCAGATAAATCAGAGTGAGTTTTTCTAGCTGTCGCACCTTCGTAATCAATGTTAGACTCATCCAACTCTTTCCGAATCCTCTGCTCTGTCCTCCGATTAGCACGAAAACACTAAGAAATGTTCATTTTGTACTTCCGGCGCGAATGCCAAGCACTACGGCATGCTGTTTCTAAATTTCTGGCGAAGTGATATGCGCCATGGTGGTCTTTTTCTCAAAGACGTTGACCAACTGACCCTACTACACAGTGCTGTAGACAAAATAAAAAAAGACAACGCGCATGCGCGAAATTAAAAGCATAATATGGCGACAATTTACCCATTGCACACTGTAGTTAGTGTATTTTTGTTTATGTTTTTAACACATTCATAATTAAATATCCTACGTCGTATTAATAGATGATCCGCCAGGAATGGTGAAATGTAAGAATTCGGACATTAATTTACTGTGGGCGATCCACTTTCTATACTCTTTCATTTTAGTAAAATGATTTTTTTCTTCTTCATAGACATGTCTGTGTATTGCGTGCTGGAACATAAACTAGGAGTTCTTGTAGTTTCCTGTCTGTGTTTGCCATGAATAGTATCATCTACATACCTGGATTCTCAAGATTGTGTCCAGCATTAATAAATCCTTGTAAGATATGTATTCATCTCAAAAGCAGGCGCCTGTAAAATTTGAATAAATCAAATATGTCTTCTCTTATGATTTGCTCTAACTGTGGTACTTATTCAATTTATTTTCTATCTGTATAAAGGCGGTGTGCGTCTAGTTTTAAGTTATCGTTTATTCTAATATATTTCCGGAGTGCCGAGTGTAGCATAAATATTTGCCCATTAATTTATGATACAAATTTGGCCATTATTTAATAAGACAAAAAAACATGAATATTCGTAAAAATAGTTTCAAATCATAAAACTTCTTAATATTATTTTCTTTTATTGGTTACTGTTTAAGTAAATATGACAATTGCAAACTTGTGCCTTAGCTATAAAATACATTCATGACAATTGTTCAGACGAGCTCTTCACCAGAGTATGCATGTTCATTGGCCCCTTTTCTTTAGTTTAATTGCCCATCCCCTCCATCGTTAGATGGTCAATGATGTCAGTTCTCTAGAGGATACGGGGCGCCTTTCGTTTCACTTGTGTGTTTTCGTATTTGTTGTTGTGTCTGAATGAGTGCGTGTCTGTGTGAGTGCTTGGGATGAATGAATGTTTTATATTATTATAGTCCTGCAATGGTTTCGTCCAGTGAACGGATGTTTCTGTCACATTTAAAGTCTGTAGTGTGGGTGTTATTACTAACTTTATTTTGTTTAGCTTCTTGTAAATAGTTTTGTTTTATATTGTAAATACACATTGGGGTTAGTTTTAAAATTGTTGTGTTATCCCCCCACAGACAATGAATTACACATATGATTTTCATAGAGACTATGAGGTATTACGGTGTGTGTTGTAAGAAAGTTAAGTAAGAATGCGTTGTTTTCATGATAGTAATATCGTTTGTAATTTTGGATCCGTGTTTGTGGCTAGCTAAGTTTAAAGTTAAAACAGATGAAGACCGTCCTTTTCCCCAATCCCCATTTTTTGGCCTTGTGCTACATTTTCTGTTTTTAAGCAGAAATCAATACCGTTCTTCAACAAGGTACATAGAATTTAAGCGTAGTACTAGACTAGTAACGACGTTTCACCAATATATAATTGATTTGGCTAGATGCAGCCGTACGTTCTATGCTAGCAGTGTCTTTTCTCGCACTTCTTGAATGTTGAAATATCTTCTGGCTCCATGCTTTCCAATTATCTTTAATCTTCAGAAGTTTATATGCAATGTTAATCGCTGTCTAATGTGCTTTGGATTACTCTTCTTTTTTCTTGTTCTTAAGAAAAGTTTCCGCTTTCTCATTGTTCTCGCCCAGTAACCCCTTGTGTCCTAGTGGCTTAACCAGCTTGGAGTGAAATCAATTAATAACTCCAAAAGGGCCAACAAATTTGTGAAGAATTGTGCGGTGATAGCACAGTTGACTATTTGCAGTAAAACAGTTTTTGATATATGTTTATATTACATTATATATATTGTTCGTATTGCTGTCCTCATCTTTATTGCCATATTAGAGAATTTTGGCCGTTGTACGCTCCGGCTTTCTCCAGGTGATATTTGAACCGAAAACTTTATTTACTCGACAGGGATAGATAATTCTAATTCCATTTGCCATGTTTTTTTGTTTTTGGATATCCCATTTTTAATTAATTCCCATTGATACCTTAACTCTTCAAGTGTTTGTTAACTGTGATGTAGCCAGGGATTGAACTCACAACTCTTTGGATCAATCAACCAACGCTTTTATCGACTGGACCATGATGTATATATTTTGGGGACTTATAATAAAAAAAAAAATTACTCAGTATCCTGAGGAAGGCCATGGAGTACAACGTCCAAAACGACGTGAATGTGGCAATAAAGATGAAGATGACAGATCGATCAACAGGGCAAATAATTTTTTTTTTTTTAAAGTTTCAAACAGAGCAAACTACATCACCAAATTCAATTCCAGGAAGAAACCAGGTCAGTTCGTTCCAGGAGGGTCCTAGAAACCCTGGAGAAGATGAAGAGAAATCAATGAAAGAATAGATGGTGAAATTCTGCTACATAGTAATTTTCGATCGGTTTGAGTGCTTCTTATATAGTTTACCAATTTCACCGACCTGTACATGACTGTGTTACTTGTCAAAAACTAATGACCTATATCGCACACGCCACAACCTCACGTCTTACATGCCACCTGTCGCAGCAGAGTGAGATCAATAAACATTTCATACTCATAACTTCCCAAGAACCTTTAAGGAGAATTCTAGTTCATAATACAGAGGTCCTTTTCAGGTCACATAGTCGCACACAGCTCTATATTAGGGTAGATCTGCTTATTAAACTTTATTCTTACACTCTCAGTTTCACAATATTTAGCAGAGGAGACAAATAGTAGTTTTTCCTCGGTCAACTGGTCGCGCACAGCACGTGACTGCCAAGGAGCACACAAACCGCATGAACTCCACATTGTATAATTACTTTATAGCAGCCACACATAATTTCACTATCCCAAAATACATCCTTGATAATGGCTAGAGAAGTAGATGAAAGCGCTCGGAAAAACTTATAATAAGAGAGAATTTCTATATTCTTTAACACATAAAAAACAGGAAAATATTAAATTACTAGAAAAACTAAATAAAGATTAATTAAATCTTCATTGTTGACCGTTTTCAATGAAAGATGCATGAAAGATGGGCTTCTGCCCATATATACAATATATATATATATATATATATATATATATATATATATATATATATATATATATATATATATGTATGTGTGTGTGTGTGTGTGTTGTGTGTGTGTGTATTTCGTAGATTTTGCTGTGTACTTAGGACCATTATCTTGAAGATCCAATCAGGAGGAAGTTTAAGATTTTCAACTGAAATCATTAAATTTGCTTCCAAAATATTTTGATATACTGCGGCATTCATTCTGTCATCTATTACTGATATGTTGCCAGTACCTTTTGCAGAAAAACATCCCCAAACCATGATACTGTCACCACCGAATTTCAATGTTGGAACTGTGTTCTTTTGTTTCGAGGCTTAGGCATCTCCCCTTCATGATTTTTAGAATTACATACAGACAACTCCATTTTGATTTCGTCTGTCCATAATACTCTTTCCAATACGATTTTCTTTATCTTTATGTTTAATCTGGAATCTCCGTGTCTTTTCAACAGCATTCAAATTTCTTAAGGGAGCTTAACTTTAGATTGTTTCTATGAATTTCATTGTTTAATGTCCGTTTAGTGACACAGATTCCTGATGAAAGCAAATAATCTTGCATGTCTAGACGAGTAACTATTGCATTTTGTTTAATTTGATGCATTTATTTCCTCGAAATCTTTTGTGGAGCATCTGTTCTTCTTTGGTTTTCAACAGTTTGAGTATTCTACCGCTCGCAGTTAAAGAAATAATGATAGTAAATGGAATATTTAGGTTTCGGGGATTTTGCTGTAACTTGTATATTCTTTCGAGAAATTAACAATCAGTTCTTTTTGCAGATATCTCAATTCTTTACCTCTTGCCATGATGCAAAACGTCTTGTGTGAATATCAATTACAGAATGTTTTGTATCTATTTTTAGGCTAAAAATAACTGCTGGTAGCATAATCATACCATTCTAGAATATTCCACCTGACTCATGTAGATTATTAAAGTAATTTAAAAGATAAAATTTACAACTGACATTGTCCTGTGACACCAAGCTGTCGGCCTGTGGTCAACTCCCAGTCGCGGCGCGAAGCTGTAAGGTTTCTTCTACCAGCGTTTTGTAGTTGACTCTTTGTCGCTGTCACCAGGTGTGTCCCGGTTGTTCGGTGGTCGTCGCTACTCGGCGAAACCCCCTGGTCAGGATACCAGTATGTGACACTCAGCCGTCCAGGGTCGAATCCAGGGGTTACGGCACCATTATGTGGTTCGAGTTCTGGTCGTCGATGTTAACGGCTTCACCAGTTGTACCGGTTCAATGCCAGCTCTATTGTTCACAGCTCACTTGCAACGTCTGGTTACTGGAGTAACTGCCTTGATCTCAAATCTAACCTACCCACGTTGTGACTTTGATTTTAGATAGACGAGATCAATCAGGCGTCGGGCTGTAGTGTCATCTGTGACCAAATTGCACAAGTGTAAAGAAAAAAATAAATGAAACTGCTGTGGTAGGATCCACTTAATTTGCATAGTGGAGTACCGACCATATAAATATGGTTGGTAATCAAGAGATTCCACCAGAGTCTCTGCCCGACTGCGACTCAGTCAACACATTCTCCAGGAACGGTCTTACCAGGAATATACAAAAGACTATATGTAAATATTGTGTACACTTTATTGTTCAATACATTTTGTCCTAAGTACATTTTGTGTTGCATTATTATTCCATGCATTAGTCAAGTTTCACCAGAAACAAAAACCCAAGAGGTTCAAGTATGTTATGAAATAACAATTTAACGTTATCCTTCTGTTATATACAGGAGTGTGTTTTTCTCCCAGCCCGTTTCCTACGACGTGTGCCACTTTTATGTTTCAAGCAAGTCGATATTGTAAGTCAACTAATTTAGTTTTTAAGTGCTGGCTTAACTTCTTTCGTCAGTATAATTTGCTATTGGTACCATCCGCGACGTCGGACGTCATGGGATATTTCGGTCAGCTTCTCCGAGGCAACACCATGGTTCAAAACCAGCTTAACTGTGTCTCCAACTCGAACTATCTGGATCTCCTAACTTCAACTGCTGAACGACCCATCGACGGTCATTTATATGGGTACCGACCAAAACCCGGTGTGTGGGTGCGACATGCATCTGTCTTGTTAAGAATCGTTCGTGTGTACAATTATGTAATTGTATCATAATTCTTATTTGTCTATGCTAGATTCTGAAGATAATATACACGTTAGTGTGTGTGTGTTTTAGGCATTTTTTTATTGATGTTTTTGCTGTCTACGTGTTGATTTGGGACACTTTGTGGGAGTGTGAAACATTACATAACATTGATTGTATTAGAAGTAATATGTAGACATATAAATTTCTTATCCTATCATATGCATATACACACACACACAGATAGATAGATAGATAGATAGATAGATAGATAGATAGATAGAGATGTCTTGAACAATATAAACAGTGTAAAAAAATTAAAATATCTGACAAACTGGATTGTATATTAATATTTTTGTTTTATTATTTAAATTAGGTTCTTCGACTAGTTTCGCCCAGCATGGCCATAATAAGGATATCTCATATATATATATATATATATATATATATATATATATATATATATATATATATATATATATATATATTTGTGTGTATGTATTTAAATAAAAAAAGACCACCTTAAGGTTCATTGTAATAACTTATTTCACCACAGTCCCTTTAAAAGGAGTTCGGATCATCAGACTTTACTTAAAGTGGTCTGTTTTTTTATTTATTTGTTCTGGATTTACATTGAGCTCTCTGGATTATATCCTCCTTAGGTTTACCCATACGAATTACCTAGTTTTTCATAAACTAACTAACTATTTATATATATATATATATATATATATATATATATATATATATATATATATATATATATATAAGCAAATATATGGATATAGATCCGACAGTATGAAGAAAAATATATACGGAAAAAACAAACAAAAATCCTTATATACAATTATGCTGTTTTAATGTTACCCATCTTCAAGACATATTCATAAATTATAACATTAAAAAGACGATGTACATAAGAAAAAGTCTTATCCAAACAGAATAACTGAAAGTTTTATAAGATCAGCGCTTCGTTTAAAGCATGGTCACGTTTTAGGAATACGTTTTCACAGCGTTTTCACAGCGTCGCCCACGTGACGACAACGTGACCATGCTTTAAACGGAGCGCTGATCTTATAAAACTTTCAGTTATTTGTCTTTTCTTTATGTACATCGTCTTTGTCATGTATTGATAATGTTATAATTTATGAATACGTCCTGAAGATGGTTTATTAGACCGAAACGTCCGACTTTGGCATATTAACATTAAAACAGCATAATTGTATATAAGGATTTTTGTTTGTTTTTTTCGTATATATTTTTTTCTTATATATATATATATATATATATATATATATATATATATGTGTGTGTGTGTGTGTGTGTGTGTGTGTGTGTGTGTGTGTGTGTGTTGTGATGATGGGTGGATGGTTGAGTAGTTGTGTGTGTGTGAGTGTGTGGGCGTGTGTGTTTGTTTGGATTGAACGTAGCCGTTTCAAATTCTGTTCAATTTTTAATCTATATTCAGTTTATTACTGCGTAGAAATAACACCGTCATATATGTCAGTATACATAGTCATTTTATATAAGCGCTTCTTTATTATTAGAGGAAGTCATACGCTGAGAAATGGGAAAATCTGACAGGGAATGGCAGCAAAAAATGACTTTCGTTGAAAATATGAATGTATGTATCTGATAATTGTGCATGCGATTTTATTTTATTTTTATTGTACCAAATATATTTTTATTTGATTTCACGTAGATTTTTTTCTTAGACTTTAATAAAATGTATACTTTTTAATATAAAATGCCAAAATAGATGCGCATATTATGTGATGTGTTTACCGTAATACGCATATCTTAGAAGCAAACACAGCTGGAATGGTCGCCGTCGGAGACGTCATTTATCCTCGATCCTAAGATAAATAATATTCAAAGAAACTAAAATTTATTCAATATCGAAAGTTAAACATATTTGTGTGCAAATGTAAAAATAAATTAAATATATACCAATTTCGTTATCCGGTTAACTATTCTGCACATATTAATTAAAACCGTGCCATTAAATAATTAAATTACTGTGTAGTCATTTAGATCTATCAGAAAAGTTCTTTTATCTTGGCCTATTTAATTGTTTTTTTTTTTATTCAGATGCGTAATTTAATGTTCGTCATCTGCATAAAAATCTACTTTCTAACAATAACGGATAAAGTAGTCATTTTTAATCTCACTTTAATAAAATTAAATGAACTGCTTTTCATAAATAAATTGCAGAATATTTTTCTGAAATCACTTTGAAAGTAGCAACGACCTCTGCATTTAGATCACAGTTCTATAGCAAACAGAAGAAGCAATATACATATGTTAAAATAAACATGTTTTCCTGAAATATTTATCTTTTAGTGATACATGTAGAAATATATGATGCGATTTTATCGGGCATTCAACAAAAGGATTTTTTTATTCGACATTATTTCTTATTTCTATAAAGCTTATTTATAGTTCCGACACGTGTTTGCGTTATTACCTCTGTTTGATAAATAAAAAAGATCTTTCAAAAATGATCGCAAGAAAACTCAACGTGTCATTCGCATTGAAGCTAGTATCTGTTATGCTGATTGGAAGAAGGAAGGATATTGATAGGGAGAAGCTTCGTTTTGGTGACGCTAAAGTTAACAAGCCATTCCTTGTCCCAGAATAAACAGGTGGCATACAATGGAAGTAGGTGGGAATTAGCAACAAACATTATATATATATATATATATATATATATATATATATATATTAAGTAATATACATATATATATATAAGTATTGTAATAAAAATAAAAATAAATTTCACATCTCTACCTTCCCTCTGTGAACTCGACCATGTCTCTCAGACTATTCCTCCCCACCCTCTATGTCAAATTGTATAAGCTTAATACTTCCCGTCAAAAGTGTAAATTTTAAATACATTTTTCGTTTCTCCTTTGAAAGTAAAGTGTGAAGATCCAGAAAAAATAAAATTCTCTGGTGAAATAAATTATAACTAATGCTGTCTTAATGTGGTCTGTTTTTCTCTAAATTAAATTATTCGCTCTGACTTAACATTAACATTAACATATGGATTACCAAGAGTTTTGTTACTTATATATATTATATATATATATATATATATATATATATATATATATATATATATATATATATATATATGTATGTATGTATGTATGTATGTATGTATGTATTAAAAGATGCAAACCGCAAACGTTTTGGGGTATAATGTGGATTTGTTTTAGTATATATATTATATTTTATTCTTCATATTTCTGCTTTGCGTGTTTACGGCCTCGTGACATTCTTCAGGCAAATAAAAAGAATAATTTTTAAAAGGAATAACTTTCCATATGCTCTTTTAATGTTTCATTTTTCGTTTTCTTGATAAGTTAGTGACCCTTGATGTCATTTCTAGGCTGTTGAAAAAAGTGAATTTCTGCCTAAGTGTTAATAAAATGATTAGGTTCGTATGAGGGATGATGATGATAGATGTGTTGATGAGAGATAACTTCCAATCCCTGTGTGCGTGCATGTTCCCGTCTGTCTGAATATATATATATTCCCTACCCATATATAATGGCTTATAAGAAAGAATTTGTACACACATATATGTATATACACATACATATATACGTGCATAACTCCCATATATATATATATATATATATATATATATATATATATATATATATATATATATATATATATACTGATTTAAAAATACGATGGCCTTATTAGGTTGAGGATTCCTTTCGGACAACACTTCGTCGGAATTAAAATGTTAGAATAGTTTATGATGAGAAAAAACAGTTTAGTTCATAGAGTAATGACAAAAAGGTCAGGGGAGAGAATTATGGAAGGCGGTTAAAATATATATCGTTAAAATAATTTACGAATAAAAAATAAATACTTCCAAGTGAGAGCCGGTTGATGCAACTTAATGTGGACCGCTTCAAGGAGACGAACGAACCAGGCTCTGTGCAAATCTGTGGAAACTACAACAACGATGAAATGTTAGCCGAAAGAAGTCCTAACGGTAAAAATGCTTTCGTGTTTTTTTTTTTTTTATATTACTATTTCATTTCTGCGTTATTAAGTCTTTGTAATTTATAAACTATGATATCTATTGATTTCTCGCGTGTTCTCCCTATTCTGGCTTTTCAATCCTTCACCGGGGCTCGAAGCCATTATCATTTGAAAGCGATGCTATCGTGTTAACCATCTTATCACGACGCCTTATGGGAAATAAACGACTGGAAACATGTTTAAACCAATCAAAATACTTTAATGACAATTTCACCCTTATCATTTTACAGCATACACAAATCCATTAACGAAACAAATGCATCGTTTAGTCAGAAAGGTATAACACTAGACGGCGCTAGAAGGAGTTTCCTAGACTCTATAATTCTACTCACGTTGCCAAATGATCGCTTTTTCCTTTAAATAAACTCTGTAAATATAAACGAATATAGCCATTGCCAGGAATGCCAAATAGTCACAACTTGTCATTTTTTACGAGCATCACTTAAAAAATTTCATATGTTAGAGTGGATTTTCTCAGGGTGCATTTTAACTTTTCTCCTTCAATCCACATTTATTCATTGCTTATCAACATTACTACCAAAATTACTGTCATAAATGCTGAGGTTATTACAGTTACAAGTAAGTGCTATAACAAAAAAAAAATTGGTAAAGATAACAAACAAAATCTGATGGAAAAAAAATAGAAAATTAGTTATTGACAAAAATCCGGTTTAAGAGGTGTCATTCAAAATCCGGTTTAAGAGATCTCAATGTTTAAGGCATTCGTTAATCCGGGGTTCCTATACAATATAAATTGAAAATAATGTGTTATTCTTGAAGACCTTTTAAAATCATAAACACGAATCACTTTTTGTTGAAATTCACTTTGAATTCTCACATATATTTTGTCTCGTTCAGGATAAAATGTTCACTTAGAAATACTTTAATACAAAATTTAAAAACCGAAAACTTTAAACAACGACACACACACACACATATATATATATATATATATATATATATATATATATATATATATATATATATATATATATATTCCTCATAGATTTTCAGTTCGATATTCATAATACTAATCAGGAATATCGCTGGACGCGTAACAGTGAAAACATAGCACCGCTTACCAAACATATTTTTCAGTCTGAGTCACATGTTTTAAAAATAAACATTCCCGTCACATTACTAAAGATTTGTCAGAGAAGCCAAACTTACAGCTGAAAATAAACATAAAAATAAATAATGCAATGAAATGTGCAGTTAACAAAAAAAGTATTTTAACTGATAAGACTTAACTGTGGTAATCAGTTTTTAAAACTGTTATTCAGTCACTAAACTCGCACATTTTATTTTACGTAAACAAGAAAAGTTAAGAAAAAATGTTAAAATCTCGTCCTTGTCCATGGTATTCACGTTGGCATGCTGATAAACAAAGTGTTGACACATTTATCATCTGATTCTCTCTCGATATATATATATATATATATATATATATATATATATATATATATATATAATAAAAGCCTTTTAAATTGCTACACAAAAGATTACATGTTTCAATACTATGATTGTACTTCCTCAGGTGATGGTTGGTAACTAGTGATAAAATGATTTTTTAGGGAAATGTAAAAACAAATCGTGACCTTTTTTTCCGAATGTTAAAGGGTGGGAGCATAAGATCAGAATAGAAAATATACTTGTGCGTTTCGATTAAACAATTAAATGTCAGATCTACGCTAAAGAGAGTAGAGGTGGATGAGTGATATATATATATATATATATATATATATATATATATGAGTGAACATTGAAGTCAACACAGAGGCGACAGTCTGTTTGATGCAAGACGCAATCGTTAGGAGCCTGTTCACTATTAAAATTATATTTACACACACTCTATCTCTGATATTGAGCACATTATTTCATAATTATAGCACTCCTTAAGACGTTATATCTTCACACACACAGACAGACAGACAGACATATATATATATATATATATATATATATATATATATATATATATATATATATATATATATATACACTTAAGTGGTAAATCAGAAATTAAATGTAATTTTGAAATTTGCAACAAAAACTATAGTTAAGTTTTGATGCTGGACAGCAGAACTGCGTATGTAATGAAGGGCAGCTGCTCGAGTGAAGTAGTCCTTCATTTAGTCGAGTGAAAGCGATCATGGTGGAGTAATAGATAGCGGCTTGGACTGAGGAATCCAAAAGCTGAGTTCGAATTCCAGTCGAATCCATTACCTTCTCTGTTAATACCCCTGGGAAAGGTATGATTCCTCTTGTTCTGTCTCCCACAACTATGGGCAAATAGCAAAACAGACCGGGTTCTATAGCCTTTGATGGCAACTGATCTACCGCAGAAAAAAATGGCAACCCTCGTCAGTCAAGTATCGCATGGCACATAACTGAGCTCTAGTAAGCGTCTTCCTATATAAAAAAAGGGAAAAAAACAGAAAAAAAAAACTAATAATCAGCATACAATTCCACTGTTAAATAGGTTGAGGTCAGTAGCGGGAGCGAGATGTTTAAAATGCCAGGTCTCATGTATAGCGATTTATATGTTCACTTAGAATTACTTTAGTTCAATGTTTTTGTAAGTTTATTATCACTGCTATTCTACATATTTCCGGGTATTGGCAATTATAGTTTTTGAAGACAAGAGTTCATAATGTTGTTTTTTTTTTATACGGAAGGTAGCAAATACTTTCTATTTTAGTTGTATATCGACGTCAAAGAATAGTATTTTGTTATTAACCATCAGATCGTATGTAAATTAAACAAGAGTTTGTCTGTAACTTTCAAAAATATAACTCCATATGTTCGTATGTAAATTTTAGCGTTTTTTTGAGATTTTTTTTCAAAATGTGATTCTAGATTTATAATTGTGTCCTTATTTTCCGCCTATATATATATATATATATATATATATATATATATATATATACAAGTCCAAATATATAATTGGTATATACGTAATGAATTCCAATAACCAACAATTACTATTCTTAAAAGAGTGCTCAATACAAAGTAGAGCAGATATAATTATTATTTATAAAAAAATTATAACATAAGTATGTTATAAAATCACTACGAAAATAGCCATTTTGTTTCAACACACTCAGTGTCTTATCAAGTGATGATGTTGAAGATAAAATAAAATTATACATATATATATATATATATATATATATATATATATATATATATATATATATATAACGTTAGGTTATTCTGCTTCGCTTGAAAATTGAACTCAACTTTAATTTTAATATTTAGGTTTTGGTTTCGAAACATGGTCATTTCTGTGTCGCGATGAATACATATTTTTGAAAATAATTATAATATTATGCTCTACTGTGTACCGAGAATTTAAAAAAATAAATGTAAAAGAACTCCGGGTTATGAATCTCACTGTTCTTTGTTTTCATTTTGATATATATATATATATATATATATATATATATATATATATATATACTTTCACTTCAAAAAGGTGAAACGTTTCACCTTTTGGAAGTGATGTTTGATGATCCAGCGTCCTTTAAAAGGTCTCTGGTAAAATAAACTATTACAATGGAGCCTTAAAAGTGGTCTGTTTTTTCTTTAATACACACACACACACACACACACACACACACACATATATATATATATATATATATATATATATATGTGTGATGGGTATATATATATATATATATATATATATTTTAGAAGAATCAGAATATATTTTAGAGAAGATAAATTGAATAAAATAGGCAACGGAAAATACTAAGTACTGTTTCGTAATTTGACTTTATCAAGGCAAGCGATGACAAACAAAAGCGAATTGTTGTGTAGTTAGATGAAATTAAAATTAAAAAAAAAGACGCTCCTGTGTAATCCTCGGCAAAAAAAAAGTTACTAATATCTAAAAAGAGGCTTACACAGGAACGTCTCTTTAAACATTTTTGAATTTCATGTAATTACACAA